>JANJGK010009819.1:2500-15000 GCA_039081455.1 Macrobrachium rosenbergii
TGGGTTTTAATTTATATCTTTACAGGACTCATGGGTCCTCGTTTAGTGCAACAACAATTACCTATAATGAGATATCAGTTGATGGTATGTTTGGTGTTATTCCCCTGTGTTCAATATAATGGAGGCATGTATCCTTGCGTTCCCGACAGTCTGGTCTCGAGTGATGGAAACTGATTCCGTTTTCCCGACTGTCGTTGAAATAGAGATTAAAATGTTCACCGTATGCAGACGGCAGGATAAATGATATCATTATGGGTGTTCCTAACGTCTCTTGTCTGCAGTGTCGAAAGGGTTTTGGGTGTCATATCTGACACTTTGAAATCGCTTAATCTTTTCCTGGAGAAGCCTTCACAGAAGGTTGGGGGCGGGGGGGGGGGGGCGGCAGGCGGTGCCTTGTGATATAGATCTTCCAGGCATATTGTCATTCTCGAGAGGGAGAATACAGGCTATTCTTGAAGCTTGTCATGCTGGGTATACTTGTATTCTTGGTATTCTTGATTGAAGGGATAATATATTCTTGTTTCGATAACACTCATTTGACATAAAAGTAAAAAAAAAAAAAAAAAAAACGTGATACAGTATATTACACAATCCACGAAATAGCTACAGTTTTATTCTGTAATCAAAAGCCAGTGCCAAAGTACCTGTAATGTGTTATAAACAAATATTGCAATAATGTTTGCGTGTGGACACAGAATAGCCTCCCTCCTCCCTCCCCCTGAATTCTGTCTATACCTGTATTCTTCTGTCGCTTTGAGGTGCAACAGTGTCATTCAGGTCCTGTGGACAGAGAAGTCATTGGCTGAAGACCTTGTTGAACCAAAACCAGTCTTACACTTCTGGCAGAGGGGAGGGTCCCCCCGAGCGCTCAGCATTTGGACAGAATATATTATATTGATTTTCCTCCTTCCACCACTTGACGCTCAAAGTTAATCTTATTGGTGCCAAAATCATCATCCAATTGGCGTCAAAATTATCATTCATTTGGTGTCAAAATTAGCATTCAATTGGCGTCAAAATTAGCATTCAGTTGGTGTCAAAATTATCATTCAATTGGTGTCAAAATTATCATTCAATTTGTGTCAAAATTATCATCCAATTGGCGTCAAATTTATCATTCAATTTGTGTCAAAATCATAATTCAGTTGCTGTCAAAATTATCATCCAATTGGCGTCAAAATTATCATTCAATTTGTGTGAAAATTATCATCCAATTGGCGTCAAAATTATCATCCAATTGGCGTCAAAATTATCATTCAATTTGTGTCAAAATCATCATTCAATTGCTGTCAAAATTATCATCCAATTGGCGTCAAAATTGTCATTCAATTTGTGTCAAAATTATCATCCAATTGGCGTCAAAATTATCATTCAAATTGTGTCAAAATCATCATTCAGTTGTTGTCAAAATTATCATTCAATTGGTGTCAAAATTATCATTCAGTTGTTGTCTTTAATGGACCCCGTCAGACATATTAAGATCCAAATGGTCTCTCTCTCTCTCTCTCTCTCTCTCTCTCTCTCTCTCTCTCTCTCTCTCTCTCTCTCTCTCTCTCAGGCTTTGGACACGCTGTTGGCGATACAGTTCAACTTTCCTTCATAGGTTGTTCATACTGCTGTGAATCCTTCCCCTTCCCTCTGTCTGTATCGTCCACAGACCAGCCCAGACGTTTGTGCCTATACAGTTGGCAAATTCTTTTCATTGCCCCTTTAGTTATCGTCCATAGCAGTGGATATCAACCAGATGGTCTCTTAAATAAGAGAGCTTCATCAGATTTCATGGCACGTTTGATTTTTCCATTAATTCTCTCACTGGTGTGATAGTTTGTGGTAACTGATAGCTTCGACTAAGCTGTCGCACTGGAAAGGCTGCTGTCATGTCCATGAGTGTATTGTTTGCTGTAGTTCTGTCCTTGTCCTGGAGTTCGTTGATGCTAATTTAATCAATATTTACCGTACTAAGGCTATTTTCACAGGTACATCCCAGGAATTAAAGTATATATTGAATACATTTACTTTGTTGAACGTGATCAGAGCAACTCCTGTTGTTTATGTTGGCATCAGTTGCTAATTCATTCGTAATCATCATCTGCTTTCCGGTTACTGAAGTCTGGGATGTTGAAGACAAGTGGCTGTTACTGTTGTTGTTGCCTGGTGCTCTGTTGTTGTGGCTGAGTGATGATGATGGCGGCAGTTTCTCGGTTGAAATAATGAAGTCAGGTGTTGTTCCTTTGGCGGCAAGTTTGGTCAAATATGAGCAGTTCGCGAATTGTGAAGCTGTTATATCATCGCCTTACTAATTGCACATAACCTGTTTTGTAGAGAACGGTCGAAGACCCGTCAAGGTCATTTTTAATTTTCGCCTTAATTGGTTAATGGTGTCGTGGCTGGGTTCTGAAAAATCATCTATATCCTTTTTCCAGTTACAGATGTTGACAGGGCAAGGAACTTCTTGGGTTCATCATTGTTACAGAAGTAGGGTGTCTCAGTCCAGTTTCTGTTATTCATTAACGCCTGTATTCTGTGTAGTGTGGGCGTGGGGGTGTGGGGGGGGGGGTTTCCGTTCCTGCTGCAGGTGTCATGTTTAGTCTCAGTCTTATATTCCTTGATCTTTGGGTCGATTTTATTTCCACCCTTCCGCTGTTCTGATTTGTGTTTTGTCTTAACAATGGGTGAAACGTGGACTGAAATAGAACTGGTAATGTTAGGCTACTGATAATTTTGTATAGCCCAGTCAAAGTGCTGTCTATATATTCAGGTTTGATCAAAAGGTGTTCAGAGTTCGTTCACGAGACCAGCTTCCATGTCTGTATCATGGACAAAATACGCCTGAGCCAAAGGACTCGTCCAGTCTTCGGAGTCACGGGGAGTGAGGAGGAGGAGAGGATGAGGAGGAGGAGGAGGAGGAGGTCTCCAGCATTCTGACCATATTAAATTTAACACAAAAAGAGAGAGAGGGGTTGCGGCGGGGGTGTGGGGGCGACTGCCTTTGGCTGCCAAGCAAGGGAAAGACCTGAAGGAATGTTCAGGATTCACGTACCGAGTGAGTCTCATCACTGACGTCGGTTTGTTATTGGAACTTGGGATGTTGTCCACAGTTTCATTTCATTCCATCAAGTAGTCGAAATAAACGCTGCTAAATCTTGACGCACTGGATTTGAAAAGTGCCTCACAAAGGCATTTTAAGAAGGAAAGAGAACACTGCTTCCCATTCTTATAGAATGGGTAGATCGCGTTTGATGTCAGGAACTGGTAACAGAATAATTAAATAGTTGCACTTGGCGTTAATGAGTGATATTGAAACATGGTACAAGACGCCACTCATGCTTTATGAATTATTATTATTATTATTATTATTATTATTATTATTATTATTATTATTATTATTATTATTATTATTATTATTATTCAGAAAATGAAAGCTATTCATGTGGAACAAGAAGCCTACCAAAGGGGCCATTGACTTGAAATTCAGGCTTCCAAAGAATATGAAGGTGTCCATCAGAGAGAGAAGTAAGGGGAGGTCAAAGGAAAGACAGAAAGAGAGAATGTCGTCATTGGCTCAAAACTTCTATAACTTAATTGAAGAATTCCCCGATACAATTCCTTCGAAGTTTTAGGCTTCTCTTTATATAGTGGTTTGTATCAAACATTTCTCCCAAATAAGTCATTCATGTAGATCATTTTTTTTTTTTTTTTTTTTTGGCGGACGAGGTTTCACTTCAAGGGATCGCCCTTTTCGATTCAAGTTTCAGTGCATCCACGAAAACAATTCGATGCAACTCATGGTCATTGATAAACTCAGTCAAGTCATTACTAAAAAAAAAAAAATTAGTAGATTTTATTACTGACGCTAAATCCAAAAAGCTTCATAGATCAGCAAACCGAATCATCTCTCAGCTGAGAACTGAGAAGCGTCTGGAGTAGACATTGTCGTCAGCCAGCTCTTAGGAACCATTTGGCCGAGCGTCTTAATCTAGTCATTTTTTCATTTCGTAAAATAGCATAGCGAAATAAATATGGAACTTAAATAGAGCCTTAGAAACTTAAATTTGCGAAGTCAACGCAGTAAGTCAAGTTTTCGTTGTCACATGAGTGAAAGTCCTCCTGGGCCTCTGGAGGCTCATAGGGCAGGTGCTGATCTCCTGTTTCTTAGGCCGACAGCCACTGGGCGACAGATCCCATTAGAATCCTGCAATTATTAAGAAAAAAAAAAAAAAAGATAAATGACTAAATAAGAGTTTCATTTTTGTCAAAGGCGCTGGATACTTCAATGATATCAAGTTCGATTTAGTTGCAAGAGACAAATGTTGTATAAGCGTCGCATGAGCGCCTTTATGCAAACACACAAGTGCAACAATTTCGATGACCAATGCCGTCAAAGTCTGAAATGATCAGCTTTAGTGTTTAAATTGTTTGTGTGGAAAAGGACTGGGTTCTATCAAATGGGCTTTATAGATAGATAGATAGATGTGCTCAAACGACTTCTTCAGTTGAGCTGAGACGAAAACGATGCAGGAGGAGGAACAACAAATTGGGCATCAAAATGAGTGAAGGGACCTCCTGCCGTTAAGAAGACAGTATTAACCAACACCAAGTTAAGTCTGGGCACCAGTACACGACTGAACTCGGTAAGTAATGCCTACAGTGCACCGCGTGAGGTGCACTGACGGCATTACTTAATAAGGTTCTTTGCAGCGTCCCTTCGACCTCTAGCTGCAACCTCTTTCCCTCCATTTACTGTACCTTCATTCATATTCACTTCCTTCCGTCTGACTTTCCACCCTCTCTAACAATTGATTCACAGTGCTGCTTCAACTGCGACAGCCTCCTCAAAACTTTCAAAACTATCAGTTTCCCTTTCAGTGCTGGAGGACCCCATAGGTCCCAGTGCTTGGCCTTCGGCCTAAATTCTATATTGCATTCCATTCGAATCAAGAGTAGATGTGAGTGCACAAATATCTGCGTCCCATGACAAAATCCCACAGATCTTTTGTGCTCTAAACACTGACTGACTGACTCTACTGAAGGTTGTTGTGTGGAGTTATTACTATGTGAAAGCACGACCCTCAAGATAGGAAGAGATGAATAAAATTGACACAGGACTGAAGAAGTCTCAACTCTTTAACAGAATGTCATCTTAAATATTTACACAGCGACAGAGAGGGTCAGGAAGGAGCACTGTTGTGAACCCAGCTCCATTCAAGGTCTGACTCTGATTCCACACTGCATATCAGGTCTGTCGTTCTGAGGATATTTTGTGTAGATATTTATCCTGTACCTTTGGTTTGTTGACAAAACCTGTTTATGAGAGTAAGGTGGGTCAAGCGCTTTCATGTCAAGTGCACTGAAAAGGACATCAACTGGTTTCTGAAGGTCATTAATGGTGTTCCTTGTGAAGGCATCCTTCCTTCCTTCCTTCCTTCCTTGGCCTGATCAGCCAGAGGTCTTCAGTGAGACCACAGTTACTCAGAGACTCCCACTACGTCGTCCCACTATGTCGGTGTTGAGACATCATCTCATTATTATTATTATTATTATTATTATTATTATTATTATTATTATTATTATTATTATTATTATTATTATTATTATTCAGAAGATGAAAAACCCTATTCATATGGAAGAAGAAGCCCACCACAGGGGCCACCGACTTAAAATTCAACTTTCCCAAGAGTATTTAGTTAAGTGTTCATTCGAAGGGGAATGCAGACAGAGGAGATCACTTATTAGGAAAAGAGATCAATTAACAAATAAATAAATAAATAAATGGAAATGTAAGTAAATGATTAGAATCCCATCCACCTGCTCTCCCTCAGTATATATCCACCATATTGGCTGAAGGGTAAATGAACCATATTATTACCTTCAGCCTCACTCCCTTTGTTACTCAGCGATCGAAGGTAAATTGAGTAAGTATTCCTCCTCCTCCTCCTCCTCCTCCTCCTCCTCCTCCTCCTCCTCCTCCCCCCTTTGTGATGGTGAGATTGAATCGAGTGAATCCAAAGTCTTTGCTGTGATTTGATGTTTGTTCTGGTGGCTGATATTTTTATTAAGGAATCTTCTTCTTCTTTATTCTGTGGCAGTTTAAAATGTGAATGTTGGTGCCATTTCAGTTTTTAGCTTTCTGAAAAGAAACTACAGTAGTGTGCTGGCTTTGTCTGTCCCTAAGCACTTTTTCTGTCCGCCCTCAGGTCTTAAAAACTACCGAGGCTAGAGGGCTGCAAATTGGTATGTTGATCATCCACCCTCCAGTCATCAAACATGCCAGACTGCAGCCCTCTAGCCTCCTCAATAGTTTTCATATTATGTAAGAAAGTTAGCCATAATCGTGCTTCTGGCAGTGATATAGGATAGGCCACCACCGAGCTGTGGTTAAAGTTTCATGGACCGCGGTTCATACAGCATTAAACCGAGACCACCGAAGATAGATACGATGCCATTCCCTTCTTTCTCATCTCTTCAGGAAAGTCTCCATAGGGGGGTAGTGCCGTCACTGCACCTCATGCGGTGCACTGTAGGCATTACATAAGGTTCTTTGCAGCGTCTATTCCACTGCCCCTAGCTGCTGCAACCCCTTTCATTCCTTTTACTGTACCTCCATTCATTTTCTTTCTTCCATCTGACTTTCCATCTTCTCCCAACAACTGGTTCATAGTGCTTCTTCTTCAACTGCTTTGATTCCTCCTGTTACTTCACTTTTCAACCCTTTTTTCTGTCAATTTCCGTTTCAGCGCTGAATGACCTCATAGGTCCCAGCACTTGGTCTTCGGCCTAAGTTCTATGTTCTCTGTCATTCCCTTTTTCTTTTCCGTCTTCATTTTATTAAGACTGAAACTCTTTTTTATTTTTTCCTCTCCGACTAAAGCATCGTTTCCTTCCCAGACCCTTCTGCTTCCTGGGACTCGCTGCAGCAACATTTCTTTTCCTGTCTGACTGACTGACTGACTGACTGACTGACTGACTGACTGACTGACTGACTGACTGACAGCCTCTTTGTTTTGTCTTATTTCCTCTCACTCCTCTGTCTGTCTGCCTGTCTGTCTGTCTGTCTGTCTGTCTGTGTGTTGCGGGCTGCTCAGGTGAAAGAGCCCGGCGACAGACGAGAGCAGACTCATTTATCCCTATTGCAATTTGTTTCGTTTTGGGGGGATTTGGGGGGGTTGGGGTGGGAGGTTGTTTGAGAGGAACATGGATGAACCTCCCAGCCCCAACCCCTTTCAACCCTCGCCTAAATCAAAAGGTTTTATTATTGTATCAATTCTGGTTCAAATGCGCACACAGGAGCTGGAAGAATACCTGAAGGTACAGTTTAGTCTACCACCTGATTGCGCACACAAACACACTCACTCACTCACTCACGCTGTCCTCATTATGACCTTATGTCCATCGTAAGTGGTGAAGGCTTCTTGTAGGAGAATAAAATAGAAAGAAAGTTTGAATGATACAATTCCTGGGAGCATTGGGAGAGGGGGGGGGATGTCTTACCTTTCAGGAATCCTAAGATGCTACGATTATGCTTAGCTTCTTTGTAGGTCATGGTCAATAGAAATAAATCTTAAATCATTAGATGCAGAGAGAGAGAGAGAGAGAGAGAGAGAGGCCGCTGTTAAATGCTCACTATTTTTTTCAAGTAATTGGGTAAAAAAGACGAAAGCCGAAATAAATTGTAAAACCTTACGGTATTTTTCCTGATTAATTGAAAAAATAATTGCTGAACACTTAACAGCTCTCTCTCTCTCTCTCTCTCTCTCTCTCTCTCTCTCTCTCTCTCTCTCTCTCTCTCTCTCTCTCTGCACCTAAATGCATTACCATCGACGATGACCTTACTTATAAACCCCTTCAACGGCAGCAGTGAGACGTGGTTTAGAAAATGGGAAGTTTGGTGAAGGAAAGTAATAAATATCTAAGGTGCAGTTGCCAGACCATAGGGAATTGGAAGATATCGAAGGTGCAGTTGCCAGACCACAGGGAATTAGAAGATATCGAAGGTGCAGTTGCCAGACCACAGGGAATTAGAAGATATCGAAGGTGCAGTTGCCAGACCAGAGGGAATTAGAAGATATCGAAGGTGCAGTTGCCAGACCACAGGGAATTAGAAGATATCGCAGGTGCAGTTGCCAGACCAGAGGGAATTAGAAGATATCGAAGGTGCAGTTGCCAGACCAGAGGGAATTAGAAGATATCGCAGGTGCAGTTGCCAGACCAGAGGGAATTAGAAGATATCGAAGGTGCAGTTGCCAGACCACAGGGAATTAGAAGATATCGAAGGTGCAGTTGCCAGACCACAGGGAATTAGAAGATATCGAAGGTGCAGTTGCCAGACCAGAGGGAATTAGAAGATATCGAAGGTGCAGTTGCCAGACCACAGGGAATTAGAAGATATCGAAGGTGCAGTTGCCAGACCACAGGGAATTATAAAGTATCTAAGGTGCAGTTGCCAGACCAGAGGGAATTAGAAGATATCGAAGGTGCAGTTGCCAGACCAGAGGGAATTAGAAGATATCGAAGGTGCAGTTGCCAGACCAGAGGGAATTAGAAGATATCGAAGGTGCAGTTGCCAGACCACAGGGAATTATAAAGTATCTAAGGTGCAGTTGCCAGACCAGAGGGAATTAGAAGATATCGAAGGTGCAGTTGCCAGACCACAGGGAATTATAAAGTATCTAAGGTGCAGTTGCCAGACCAGAGGGAATTAGAAGATATCGAAGGTGCAGTTGCCAGACCACAGGGAATTAGAAGATATCGAAGGTGCAGTTGCCAGACCACAGGGAATTAGAAGATATCGCAGGTGCAGTTGCCAGACCAGAGGGAATTAGAAGATATCGCAGGTGCAGTTGCCAGACCACAGGGAATTAGAAGATATCGAAGGTGCAGTTGCCAGACCACAGGGAATTAGAAGATATCGAAGGTGCAGTTGCCAGACCAGAGGGAATTAGAAGATATCGCAGGTGCAGTTGCCAGACCAGAGGGAATTAGAAGATATCGAAGGTGCAGTTGCCAGACCAGAGGGACTTAGAAGATATCTAAGGTGCAGTTGCCAGACCAGAGGGAATTAGAAGATATCGAAGGTGCAGTTGCCAGACCACAGGGAATTAGAAGATATCGAAGGTGCAGTTGCCAGACCACAGGGAATTATAAAGTATCTAAGGTTCAGTTGCCAGACCAGAGGGAATTAGAAGATATCGAAGGTGCAGTTGCCAGACCACAGGGAATTATAAAGTATCTAAGGTTCAGTTGCCAGACCAGAGGGAATTAGAAGATATCGAAGGTGCAGTTGCCAGACCACAGGGAATTAGAAGATATCGAAGGTGCAGTTGCCAGACCACAGGGAATTAGAAGATATCGAAGGTGCAGTTGCCAGACCACAGGGAATTATAAAGTATCTAAGGTTCAGTTGCCAGACCAGAGGGAATTAGAAGATATCGAAGGTGCAGTTGCCAGACCACAGGGAATTATAAAGTATCTAAGGTGCAGTTGCCAGACCAGAGGGACTTAGAAGATATCGAAGGTGCAGTTGCCAGACCACAGGGAATTATAAAGTATCTAAGGTGCAGTTGCCAGACCAGAGGGAATTAGAAGATATCGAAGGTGCAGTTGCCAGACCACAGGGAATTATAAAGTATCTAAGGTGCAGTTGCCAGACCAGAGGGAATTAGAAGATATTGAAGGTGCAGTTGCCAGACCAGAGGGAATTAGAAGATATCGAAGGTGCAGTTGCCAGACCAGAGGGAATTAGAAGATATTGAAGGTGCAGTTGCCAGACCACAGGGAATTATAAAGTATCTAAGGTGCAGTTGCCAGACCAGAGGGAATTAGAAGATATTGAAGGTGCAGTTGCCAGACCAGAGGGAATTAGAAGATATCGAAGGTGCAGTTGCCAGACCAGAGGGAATTAGAAGATATCGAAGGTGCAGTTGCCAGACCACAGGGAATTATAAAGTATCTAAGGTGCAGTTGCCAGACCAGAGGGAATTAGAAGATATCGAAGGTGCAGTTGCCAGACCAGAGGGAATTAGAAGATATCGAAGGTGCAGTTGCCAGACCAGAGGGAATTAGAAGATATCGAAGGTGCAGTTGCCAGACCAGAGGGAATTAGAAGATATCGAAGGTGCAGTTGCCAGACCACAGGGAATTATAAAGTATCTAAGGTGCAGTTGCCAGACCAGAGGGACTTAGAAGATATCGAAGGTGCAGTTGCCAGACCACAGGGAATTATAAAGTATCTAAGGTGCAGTTGCCAGACCAGAGGGAATTAGAAGATATCGAAGGTGCAGTTGCCAGACCAGAGGGAATTAGAAGATATCTAAGGTGCAGTTGCCAGGCCAGAGGGAAGGGATAAGATGGTGTGCAGGTTGGCAGGAGTGAAGGAAGGCGCTGGTCTCTGCTTCTCCTGACATCGCCTTTTCATGTCCGTCCGTCCAGTGGTTTCTGGAACTGAGCGAGAGAGGGTCTGGAAGACCTCAAGTAAAGGCAAAGTAGGACTAAGAGGAATTCGACTGTTTCCTCTTTGACTCGTTTCCTTCGTTCGTAGCTCTCGACACATTTTCCCTCCTGTCATTTACAAAAGAATATTGAAGGGATGATCCACATTAAATGAGTCTCTCTCTCTCTCTCTCTCTCTCTCTCTCTCTCTCTCTCTCTCTCTCTCTCTCTCTCTCTCTCAGAGCCAATCAGGAGTCGCTTTCGCCTCTCCAGTTCGAAGGGAGTTGCATGGACTCTTGTGATTGGCCAAAAGCATTCTGGGTTTAGGTTTTCAGCCGGACTGTAGCATGTTTGTTTGTGGCCTCCGTCAATGAGGCTTTGTGACAACGAGATCGAGGATAGATATTAATAGCGTTGACTGAGGTGAGTTAATCAAACTGTAGTGGTTGAGAACTCCGCGAATAAAGACGCGTCAGAGGCATAGTTTTGTGGTCACACACAAGTGGTGATTCGTTCCAGTCAGAGGTGTGTTAGTTCCGTGACAGACTTATAAATGTTGCTCTCCAAAGGCCTCTGATGAGGAATTTGATCCCAGTACGAGGGGCTGTGACAATGTGTTCCTTCTGAAGGGCGCTGACTTTCATATGGCTTATATAAAACTACCTGCTTCTGCTATCGATAAATGCCAGAGGTAAGGAGGATCCCGAGACCAGGCCAAAGGAGAGTGACAGCGTACCTGGGTCAAGTTTGGCATTCAGTCATGAGTGTTGCATCTCCGGTCATGTTGAATTTCAACCTGGAGAGCGGTGCTTCAGTGCAGTATGCATGGAATCAAATAGCTGTGAAAGGAGTTCATAACTTGTTAGGCTAAATTGATCAGGTCTTGCAAGCAGAAAATCCTTATGCAATGGCGATTCTGCTTCCTATAGTCTACCCATGTATTTGGTCAAAGGTGGGTCTCGGGGGGAGGGGGGGGGGGTGGTGAAAGAGCGATGCCAAATGTACTTTCCTCATCGTGCAAATAAGGCTATTGAAGACTCCCTTTCGATTCTTTAAAAAAGGCTTTATTTAAGAAACACATCTCATTATAACTGAGGGAAGTTTTTTGATAATAATACTGGTAGAAATAGAATAAGAAAATATTTATTAAGACAATGTGACACCGCTTTCCTCACGTGTTGCCAAATCTGCGTTTATCTTACAGTAAGGCGATGGTGAGGAAGAAACAATTATAGTTTTGGGTCAGTAGCCTTGGATTAACCCATTCCATGAAAGGATCTCTATAAAAGAAAATATATATAGGTCAACACAAGGAATAATGGATATCTCCCCAAAACGAAGCATCAGCGCTCGAACCAATGAATGATAAATTAATGAGCCCTTTAATTCCTGAAGGTAGACCAATGTAACTTCGCCAGTCTTGAGGCAGAAGAAAGATTCTGAATGAAAGTCCTGCGGCGGGATATAATGATCGAACATGACAGTCGATCCTATAGAAATGGAAAGGAAATGAACGGAGCTTCCGCTTCTGTTCAAGGCTGTTCTTCATTCAGGCCTTTCAAGTGAAGGAAGATAGGTGTGTGTGTGTGTGTGTGTGTGTGTCACCGAGGAGGGAAGGCACTAACACTAACCATGGTACAGTAGTGCTCTTCTTAATCCCTAGAGACTGAGGCCGTACGGACGGACGGACTCTCAGTGAGACCTCATAACAGTGTGTACGTTTTCTGGCAGTTACTATCCCTCGTTTTTCTTCCTTTTTAATATTTTGAAGCATTTTTTAGTTCATACTTTTTCCATTCGTAATTTTAATTTCAATTCGAACCTGATAAGTTCATTCTGTAATCCCTTTTCTTCGCTATCAGGTTTTCAATTCCAACTGCAAATTTTTCCCGATCAAAACAGGTTGTATTATTCATGAGAGAGAGAGAGAGAGAGAGAGAGAGAGAGAGAGAGAGAGAGAGAGAGAGAGAGAGAGAGAGAGAGAGAGAAGAAGAAGAAGCACAGCCACTTTTGCTGACGCCGAGGAGCTCCACAATAAATTGCTGTAGATGTACAGCAATCAGAAATAGCAAACT
>JANJGK010009820.1:0-18572 GCA_039081455.1 Macrobrachium rosenbergii
TTACAATTCTCTTGATTTTTAGTGCCAATAGAATTTTTTCAATAGTTTTAAACTTTGCTCTGCTGTGCTAAGAAATAACAAAGACACAAAATGACCTTTTGTAGCTAAATGAAAGTCAATACCTGATAAGAACTGAGCTCAAAGTTGAAATTCAGAAGTCCTTCTACAAATCAATACATACATATTTTGGTATTGCGATAATTTTCCCATTATTCAAATTTTAGTTGAATTTTAAATATAACACTTAAGTGAATCTTGCTTTCATTAAATTACTGAACTTCAATGGGAATTATATGAAAAGTTAAAAAAAAAAAAAAATACGGTAATTACAGAAAATCTCCATATGTCAAGACACTGTTACATTGGGACGTCTACAGTTTAGAAAAATCAACACCTCAGGAATAACAAACATGAATTCCTCAAACAATTCAAGTTACCAGTCATACATTTAAAATATATCTTGTTAAAATGTAACTAGAAACATGGTCTAAAATGATTTAGTTCCTAAGCTGAGACAAAACTCTTTTACGATTTCATTTCCAATTACTTTTTGAAATTTCATTATTGCCTGAGATTAACCATACTTTATATATACTGCACAGAATCTACTGGTCACTTTTTACCAGATACTTATCTATGTAATTATAATAGCCACAATGCCTTCTGAACTTCTTATACTCTTCACACTTTTCTTGGATGCACTTGTAACTACCAAGCATTAGATCTACATGGAACAATATGAAATAATTCTGATGTCCGCAGCAAGAGTCGGACCTGCATTTGGAGTATCAGAACAAGGTCACGTTACCTACCTGACAACAAAGGTCAAGTGGATAACATGACCTCATTCTGATACTCTGGATGAGGGTTCAAATCCTGTTACAGACATCAGAATCACGTCACATTCTTCCATTTCGATCTAATGCTTGGTAGTGACAGGAGTATCCAAAATGAAGTTATTACATAACTTCATGAGCCCCTTGTTTACAAGGCTTTACAGTGAATTATTCTTAAGGGCAAGTGTACCTATAACAAAAACAAATCCCTCCCTGTCAATCAAATATCTTTCTTTTATTTTCCATCAATTTAATCTCTTCCACTTTGCTGTTCAACTTCTTTAACCTAACCGTACTCCAATTTACGCCTTTCGTGGAAAAGCAGTCCCTCTGTGAGAACCTTTCAAGGAAAGCAACACAGAGAAAATATTATCACAAAATGATGCATGAATTCGTAACGCGCGGACATAAAAGTTTTTTTTTTCAAAAATTCACCATAAATCGAAATATTATAAAAGTTTATATAACGAATAATATGAAATGGTGCAAACATTATGACAATGTGACGAAAGAATTTCTAAGATGTTCGGCCGAGTTACCGCGCGAACGTAAGGAAAAAGTTTTTTTCAAAAATTCACCTTAAATCGAAATATTGTGCTAGAGACTTCCAATTTATTGCAAAATGAAGGCAAATGATTGAATATTACTAGAATGTAAGAGTTTTAGCTTACAATTGCGTTTTTCGACCATTTCGGTCGAGTTAAAGTTGACCAAAGGTTGAAATTTTGGCAGTTATCGTGATTTATGAGAAAATATTTCAAAACTGATAAAAGCTACAACCTTGAATTATTTTCTGTTGAATTCTACATGAAATTGCGCACATTTTCATATATAAGAATTTATGTAACAACTAATGTAAAACGGTGCAAACATTACGACATGACGAAAGAATTTCTGAGATGTTCGGCAGAGTTACCGCGCGCGGACGTAAGGAAAAAGTTTTTTTTTTTTAAATTCACCATAAATCTAAATATTGTGCTAGAGACTTCCAATTTGTTGCAAAATGAAGGTAAATGATTGAATATTACTAGAATGTAAGAGTTTTAGCTTACAATTGCATTTTTTTACCATTTTGGTTGAGTCAAAGTTGACCGAAGGTTGAAATTTTGGCAGTTATCGTGATTTACATGAAAATATTTCCAAACTGATAAAAGCTACAACCATGAGTTGTTTTTTGTTGTATTTTACATGAAATTGCACACATTTTCATATAAAACACTTTATGTAACGGCTAATATAAAATGGCGCAAAAATTACGACAAAATGAAGAAAGAATTTCTGAAATTTTCAACAGAGTTACCGCGCAGACGTAAGGAAAATTTTTTTTTCAAAAATTCACCATAAATCTAAATATTGTGCTAGAGACTTCCAATATGTTGCGAAATGAAGGTAAATGATTGAATATTACTAGAATGTAAGAGTTTTAGCTTACTATTGCGTTTTTCGACCATTTCGGTCGAGTCAAAGTTGGCCGAAGGTTGAAATTTTTTGTAGCCGACGTACGGTACGTCCACTCAGCACCCAACAGACAATTTTAGTCGACGTATGATATGTCCAGTCAGCGTTTAAGGGTTAAACTAAAATCTGAATGAGATTTTACTTACAGATCCATTTACCTAAAATATGTTTTGTATAAAACCACATGACCTTAAAAGTAACAAATTTAATTTGAGTACACAACTCCCTTTAAAAAAGCATTTTGAATTTCAATTTACTTATTGAATCTTGTGCCTACATTACCAAATTCCCTTAACAGTAACAAAATTTCAGTTTGGACCCTTCACATTCCAGCAGTGTCTTGAAATATGCAGAGATGCTGTGATTATAAAAATGCCCCTGATAACACAACTCATCAGTACTTGCAGTAAACTTTGAATTAATTTATGCTGAAAACTTTCAATAATTTGTTTGATGTTTAACAAGGTGCATTATTATAATCATGGCAGGCTTTGTACAAAATCACAGAGTATAATTTAATCACATGAAAATAATGACAAGTTCTCCATAAGTCACCAAATTTCAAAATGTGGGAGCTGTAATATTCCTCCTGTATTAAGCAAAGCCTGTCATAACCTAAGTCTTAAAAGTTAAAAAGTACCAATGCTTACATAACACTACAGTAATGCAAGATCTTAGAGCTATCAAGGATTTAACTCTCAAAAGCTCTGATATTCAGCAACTGAAACAATCTGTGGATTAAGGTTATACAAAGAGTATTTGAGAGCTTTGCTTCCAAGTCCCTACTATGGTGGAGGCTAGTTTAACAATATCTATGTGGCAGCTTACTGAGAAAAAATATCTGGAATCATTTGTACTTTAGCTGAAAATATGACCTGTTCTCCAAAGGCAATACATCACAGGTTTGGTTCCACAAAACTGTTCTTAAAACTACAACGGCTTCCATGAAGATATTTCATAAAATCAACTAGTTCTAACTAATGAACCATTTGCTACTGATAATGTTAGAACTTTGGGGAACCTAGTGAAAACAATAAGAATCACCTACTATTACTGCATTACTACACTAATATTATTCTTCTTGCATTTGAATCAATTTTTATCTATTTATCTATTTAATTTTTTTTTTTTAATAAGTGGGATCTCTTCTTTCTTACTTCTGCCTAATGAACACCTCAATATTCTTTGGAAGCTTGAATTTCAAGTCAATGGCCCCTGTGGTGGGCTTGTCCAATATGAATAGGTTTCATCTACTGAATAATAATAATAATAATAATAATAATAATAATAATAATAATAATAATAATAATAATAATAATAATAATAATAATAATAATAATAATAATAATAATAATAATAATAATAATAATAATAATAATAATAATAATAATCACATGAACTTTCACCCAAGCAAGTATGTATTGAACAATGACCTACTGGATACTGAAAATGAAATTTAAGTGCTACATGAATTTCTTGAAAGCAGTCAACTATCTGACCAGTAATATCAAAACCTATTTCACAAAGAACAATTATCCTTAGACATACTAAGCTTACTGATACAATATAGTCTATGCTTCTACAGCTACCCAATATCTTATCTTACGCTGATAAATTTATTTCTAACATTATGTACCTATTATTACACTCAGGTGGATGTGTGGAGTAACAAAACTGGACAGGATCAAAATGAAAGTATAAGTGGAACTACTTAAGTGGTAGAACTATCAAAGAAGGCCCAGAAAAGATGCAGAGAAAGAAGAAGAAGAACGATGTACCCTAAAATGTACTAAGCGACTTGAAAGCTGATATTGACACAGCTAAAGAATTCAAGAGAAAACTCTGCATCCTGAAACTAATTGAGCTCTTTGATTTCCAATATTTAACAGTTATGAATCTTGTGTAAAAAAAAAAGGATGTATCCTGAAGCATTGAGCTATTTGTAACCGACTTCAAAATCATCCTAGACTTGGGTGAAAATAAAATGATGCATCTTGAAATGCAATGAATTGCTTTCAGTTGATATTAAACTCACAAGAAATTAACATTAATGATGTATGAATCCAAAACAACATTGAGCTGACTGACAGCCAATTTCAAACTGGTAAGAAATTACAAAAACTATCCTGAAATGCACTAAAGTACTTGACACATCAAACTCATGAACCTTATGTAAATAAGACTATGTATCCTTTAGTAAACTGTGGTGCCACATAGCTACTGTTAAACTAATCAGAAAATGGAGTTAAGAATATATATCATGGAACACTGCTTTCTACCCGACAAAGAAATTCAAGTGCAAATAAAATACTGTACTTATTTTAAAATACACACAACTGAAAGCTGATATTAAAATAAACTATGCACTCTAAAACATACTGACTTGCGTTTTAACTGAAATTAAACTGATAATTAGTCTACGTAAATGATTAATAGGTAATATTAAGCCACATGAGTTTCAGGTACCTGAATAATAATGAGCTGCCGGTTGGCTAAAACTAAATTGAGAAGATATGAATGTGGAAATTATATGTCCTGAAATACTGAACCAGCTGCAGGTTTAAAAAAATCATATGTCCTTTGGGTCATGAACATATGCCCATTAGAGTGCTGCAATTGTAGTGTTTTCCTGTGTTCTTCTTCTATGGTTGAGAAGTGGAATTCCAAGGTATAATTTGTGTTCAAACTTGTCCAGTTTATTCTTGTAAGTTGCAATTACTTTCCTGAAAAGATGAGGAAGAAGTTAATGACATCACGACTTGTGACAATAAAATCTTTAGGCTTACAGGGTTGTAAGATAAAAATTGACAGGGGCACAGATGGGATACAAGTTCTTAAACAAGTAACTGAACATTCTATTGCAATGCAAATTTCATTAAGAAAAGTGAAAGGCTTCTTACAGTAAATTTCAATTAGCAAGGTAAAATAAATAGTTATGTATCATAATTAAATATCATCATTACTATTTGGGCTTGGCTATAACATCTGTAAGAACATTGCAACATTCTAATGCAGTCTGGTAAAAGCTTTTAGCACTAACATTGTCCCCACCTCTCTGACTTGTCTTATACCCTACAAGTACTCTAAGATCTGAGGCACTGACAGTCCATACACTCCAATACCTCTTCTTTAATTCACAATTCCATTAAATACAGTATCATTATTTTTAATTTCTGCAAAACCAAAACCTCTAAATCCATAACTTGGGCTCCATCTGAACAATTCTTTTTGTCCCACCAAAATGAGACACTAATCCAGACACCTTATGTATGTTAATTAAAAATGTACCTTTGTTAAAGCACTACACAACATCTCATGATTATTTTCTTGCAATGTTTGTCCACTTGGGCTTATGAAAATCTACCACTCCTGTTTACGTAACTGTACCGTTCCTATTTTCTTCAAGTACTGTCAAAACAGTACAGATGGGCGTAGCTTCGGCCCACCAGGTGGAGTGGTCGACGACTGTTAGAAGGTATCTTGCTCCTCCTGATAGGGGAAGAGGACCCACTACCGTTGCTTGCAAAGCCCCTTGCCAAACTGCAGATTCACCTGGAAGAACAAAAAACAATTAAAACATGGAAAATTGAGGTTGTTTCACTTCTGACTTAAAATAAGGACATGATTATCTGCAATCAAGCTTCAAGCATCCTATACACACGTCTTTTACTAAGAGGGGATAAATGGGGTCACTAAGTTTAGGAATTATTGTTTTATCAAGAATACCTTTCTGAAATTCAATTCAAATAGGAAGTATTAAAAGTCATGAAAAACATTAGTCTACACTGCAAATTTTGCACAAAACTGACAGGAGCCTCTTAGTGCAACTAAATAATTATTATTGAAAGTGTCTATCCCAGTGGTTAGCTATCTCTCCTCTCTAGCTAGAGACCAGATTTCAATCTCACCAGTCTTTCATGTGCCAAATTAAAAACACTTACGCTTCGTAAACTGGAACTGAAATATAAAATTCAGGTCAAAGGCCAAGCACTGGGACCTATGAAGTCATTCAGCATTGAAAAAATGTTGACACAACTGTTAGGAGAGGGTGGAAAGTAGGATAGAAGAAAGAGAATTTGAATGAGAGGGTGGAAAGTAGGATAGAAGAAAGAGAATTTGAATGGAGGTATAATATAAGGAATGAAAGCGGTTGCAGCTATGGGTCGAAGGGACGCTGCACATGACCTTAGGTAATACCTGCAGTTTACTGCATGATGTGTGCTGAGAGCACTACCTCCAAATGGGGATTCAACTTCATAATGGCCTGATTTAGAACATTTCAAAGCTTGCTACTAAATTTACTGAATACATGTTTTCAGGACCCAAAACTGTAAGAACTAGTACGTATACTACTGAAAATATGTCAGATTTAATTAAAAATATAAGTGTCTTCCACACAAGAACCAAGGGTTACAGTTTCATTATTGTATAGCCAGTAATTAGAGACAGATTCAAATGGCTGTAATGATGGCATGTCTCAGAAGTTCCCAAGTATAGGAACACCTCAACTTAAAAGATGCTTTGGGGTCTGGCTTTCTGATGAGTAAACATAAAAAAGGTTGTTAAGTACCAAAGACCCTATATCACAGCCTGTGCTTGAATATTCTCTAGATGTCTTATAACTGAGAGTAATTCCATTTCGAAGATTTGCCTAATAATATACAACATCTAAAATAGCAGCACAGCAAATATTATCATAAAATAATGTAGCTGATAAGATCAAAAGTCTACCGAGTTGAGGTATTCCTACACAAAAATCACAGACTCTACAATTACGGCTCTTTCTCTGAAACTGGGACACAGATTCTTCTCTCAATTCTGGAAAGGAATTTTTGGCTCTGTAAGTTACAGAATTCTCAAACTGGGACTAAGTTGATTTCAGTTTTAGAAAGGAATCTTGACTTGCTGGAATAAGTCAAGATTACCAGCTCTACTGCTTAGTGAATTCACCCTACACATTCAAGTACATTTGATCACTCATTAAGAGGTTAGAATAGAATATAATACACAATTTATACCAAAGGCCAAGTCCTGAGATCTATGAGGTCATTCAGCGTTGAAATGGAAGTTGAGGGTAAACAGGTTTTGAAAGTGCAAAAGGAGGAAAACCTCTAGGCAAAAAGAAGGTAGACGCAGCAAAATTCTCCATCAAGTCCTGACAATGCTAATAAAGGTTAACTTCAAAAGCAAATTTCCCCCAAAAATAACAATTTAATACTTCACAACCTTATCAGTTACTACACTGTAAACTGTACAGTATGTCTAGTAAATATTTAATTATTTTTTTTATATACCACAAGAAAGTCTTCAATTCCTGAGGAGACTTGCCTGTAATTCCAGCTCGGTGAGATTCAAGTCAATGTCTTACTTTTTTTTATTTGTTGTTCGCTCTGATATATCACAAGAAGGCCTTCAATTCCTGAGGAGACTTTCCTGTCATTTCAGCTCAGTGAGATTCATGTCCCTGTCTAGGAGGTTTTCTCATTTGCTCTTCATGCCTTCATCTGAAATAAAATGGAGTCCTTTAGTACTGATTACAGACGAGCAGAGGTATTTGAACGTTTTCCCAAAATACTCTTTAGATTCCGGTGTTACAAACGTCATTCAAATCAGATCCTGAAGATCTGATCTTGGATATATTTCCGGATATTTAAAACTCTTGTAGTATAATACTAAGAGCCAGGGTTTCAAATATTTTACAGCCAGTAGTAGTTTGAGACAGATTCAAATGGCAGTAATGAAGATGTCTCAGAGTTTCTTGAGTGGCACCCCAACTTAACAGTCCGTGAAGGCGTTCACAGTCTTTTTGAGTACACATAATTTTGTAGTGAAGTCAATACCTAATTGTGTCCGAAAAAAAAACTGAGAATAATATGGGGAGCTTTTATAAACTTTAAACTTAACAAAATTTGGAATAATATCATTAACTGAACAAGGTCCAGACTTACTTTTTTTTTTTTTGTGCATGAAAAAGAAAAAGTAAGTCTTGTGAATGCAGTCGACCCCCGGTATTCGCAAGGGGGGATGTGTACCACTAACCCCATCCCCTGTGAATAGCTCAAATCTGCGAATACTGAAAACCCTCTAAAAATGCTTATACCTGAATATTTTCATAGTTTGATCAGAAAAAGTGCATTTAGTCACAAAAATATGAAAATACAGTAATTTGTGAATATTTCTCTATGAAAAATACTATGAATAGGTGAATTTTCTGCAAATAATTGTGTATTTGTTCCAGAGAAATCCGCGACGAGGTGAAGCCACAAATCCGGAACAGCAAATAGGAGGGGGGGGTCTACTGTATTCCCCCCAAATATTCCTAATTATATCAGGCCCAAACTTCTTTCACTCTTAGCTTGCAGAGCATCATTATTTCTTTGCAATGTTGTAAAAACCCAGATCTTGCAGTATCTTTTACATGCCATAATAATACAACCTTTGACTTCTGCTGTTTTCCATCCAGATATGAACACAGAAGTGACAGATATGAACACAGAAGGGAGCAAATGTGGTGCTCTGTTACCTCAAGTTGAAAAACTCCTGCTACAATTAAAACGCTTTCAAATAAACCTCAACTTACGACAACTTCAGCAGTGAGTGAAACAATTTTTTCATGAATATCAAAGGGAATTCAGTAAAACTGTACCCCTTCGTATCATAAGTTATTAAGTAATACACTATTTCCGACTCACAATTTGGAAAAAAAAATGCCCTGAAGATTAACTAGTAATATTGTACTTCCAACACTTCAATAGAATTGCATAACAATTCCCTGAATATTAAAGGTATAATAATGTACTGACTCTTGATTTGGTAAAAAGGCACTTAAATAATAATAAACCTTATTCTTAATTCAGTGCAAATGCCCTGCACATCAGAGCTTGTGCTGTAATAATATAAGCCAACTTTCAAATTCACTAATAGTTCAGCAAAATGGGTGGTGAACCTGTAAAGGAACTAGGCATAAAACACATGAAAAGTTATCCAGTGGGTGTGTAGCTTTTAAAACCTCACTGCTGGCAAAAATAAGGACAATTAGACCAAGTTTCTTTCCTGTTTTTCAAGATTTGTTGATAAAAATCTTACAAGGTATAGTAATTATTCCTTCAGAATGCCTTTCAACGCGTCTTCGGCAATTTGTTACTTTTGGAAATTTGCATTATTGGTTAAGTGGTTACGCAGGGGTACTGAGACTCCTTAAGGAGGTGAAAACCTTTCACTTCCTTTACAAAATAACAGAGTGTACCTACAATGCAACAACTCTTCTTCACTTCAGCAGCTGCTGATGTACAAATTACTTCGTAGTCTCGAAACACTCCACACCCAAACTCAAAATTCCCTCAAAGTCTAACTTTCATTTGCGCTCCCTTACAACTTCCATGAACATCAAGTGTACATGCCATGCCACCTTCAAAGTCTTGATTCTTTTCCTGCTTCCACCCGGGCTTTTACTACAGCTTCCTTCCTCTCTACTATTACAGTCATGCTTGTACAACAAACTGCAGTCTCCATTTCATGTGACTAAATACATCCATACAGACACCACCCTACTTATGAACATTCAACTTACAAACATTCACAGATACAACCAAACAAGATCAAAAATCAAAACTGCGTTCAGAGCGGCCCCCTTTGCCACCCTTAAGTCCAAATTTTGTTGTGTGTGCCTATTCTGTATATACAATACTGTATGTACAGTGTATTGTGTTTTATGATGAACAAATGTACAGTACTGTATTGACTTTATATCATAGTGTACTTAAATAGGCATGAAGAGTACAGTAACCAACTTACAAAGTATTCAACATACAAACAGCCATCCGTTTGTAAGTAGGGTGGGGGGGCTGTACTTAACCAGTGTATCCAGGTTCTGAAGCTATGAGCCACTTGTCCAGCTTCCCTTCTGTCTTAGTACTTCATTTCAGTGCAGTGACCTTTACATGCTTGAGAGGTTTTGTTTGTGAGTCAGTTCCTCAATCTGAAATAAAATGGGGCCCTTCAGTATTGGTGACATAAGAGTAAAGGTATTTTGAATACTTTCCTTAAATCTTCTTATGATTGTGATGTCACATTTAGCCAAAAACCTCTTGCTTTAATCTTGCATATAGCATCACTCATGTTTTTTGCCAACAGTCTTAAAAACTAGAGCTTGAAGTGTCTTATACAAGCTATACTAATATGACCTTCCACTGATGCAAATTTCTATCCAGATATTAATAAAGAAGTGATGAAATGTGGTACTCTGTTACCTCAAGGTTAAAAACTCATATCATAATTACAACACTTTACAGTAAACTAGAACTTAGGAAGGCTTTAGTAGAGAAACAATATTGCCACAGATATCAAAGACTTCAATAAAACTCCCCTTCGTATCATAGGTAATTAAGTCATAAACTAGTCCTGTCTCATTAATCTGGCAAAAATTGCCCCGAACATTAACCAATAGTATTGTATTCCCAACACTTCAGTATAAAGCTTGGGTAAAAATCTGGGTAATGTCAGTTAGATTCAGACAGTTCCTCTTTCATATACATAACCCACAAAAAGGGCCTCAGCATCTGGGGGTTCTATAGTAATACTGTTCTGACAGTGTGTCACAGACCTTAATATAATGTGAGTCTACAAAATGCAATTGCTTAAATTGGAATGCCTGTAATCGATCATTTATCAAGTCCTTACAATGCTGAATCAGAGCCTTACACCTATACAAGATAAGCCATTAAGAGGTTATAATTAACTTGAAGATCAATTTTTTTTATTAACTATAACAGTTTAAAAGTTCACAAGCTAATCAATAGCTATAGAGACATGCTGCATAAGTCTATTAAATTTTTAACATTTAGTTTTTTCATTACAAAAACCCTAACTCATATAAATCATAAGAAAGGTTTCAATTTATGAGGATACTCACAACAGCAGAATGAGGAGGAGACCCTGTTAAGTTTGAATCAAAGTCTGATACTGTAGAGACAAATAACTGTAACGGAGGAAGGAAGCAGCGCGACTCTCTTTGCACGGCCAGCACTGAAAAGCCACTACTACTACTCTTGACTGTTTCTCTAGTTACTCCGTCAAGTGGCACTGGGCAAATGTCTCTTGACATTGTAGCTCTAAAGTGTCTCTCATATGGTTGCTAACAAGCCAGGCCTTTGTGGAAGCTGGCCCAGTCCATACGAGCATAAGTGCTTTGGCTGAAATAATGAAAAGTAAAGTCACAAAATATTTTGACTTCATCCTTGAAAGCTTTGAGGGTTCTTGCAAAAGATCAGGGTTCATTACCATGATATATTGTCTTCCCTTTCCCAAAGAACTAGACTAGTGAGTGACAATAATTAAATATTAGTTTTTATTATCAAAATCTTCAATTATACTGGATTTAAACCATAAGCTTATTTAGCTTTGCTTTGGAAATGAAAAGTGATATGTACTGTATGTTCCTTACCATTATTAAGCGACAATTGGCCACATTATTATACTGCTGTAGAAAAATCTCAGCTTCCGTCTCCTATATATATCGTGGGTGACACTCAGGGACCTAAGGAACAAGACAGTTAGTTATTAGTACTGCAAAGTGTTAGTTGAATACAATGCAAACCCTAACAGATAGATTATTGGCAATTATGACTTGGACCATTGACGGATGATCTCTTCTTCATTTGTCACTTTCTCATAAGTTGGATTTTAACAGCAGCACCAATATGCAGTAAGTGTGCCTCACTGTCATACTTCTCAATTCCACAAGTCCTTTATTCCTCACACCATTGGACTGTGGAACCGTTTCCATGAGGATGTCATACAACTGGAACTTCAGCAGTTCAAGCAAAGATGCAATGCATTGCTACCCTAATACAATTCAATTTGCATTTTAATATTTTACTTTCATTCTTATTTATCGATTAATTTGCTAATTTATCTGTTTTTCTAATAACAGATCTCTTTCTGCATTTCTCATTACTGTACTTTCTATTACTTCTTTCAAATGAGCACCTTGATATTCTTTGAAAGCTGGGATTTCAAGTCAGTGGCCCCTGTGGTGGGTTTGTTCTGTATGAATAGGGTTCGTCTTTGGAACAATAATAATAATAATAATAATAATAATAATAATAGTAAGGAGGAGGTAAAAGAATATGAAGAGAGGTACAGCAAAAGCAATGAAAGGGGTTGCAGCTAAGGGTCATGGAAGAGAAACTGCAAAGAACCTCAAGTGATGCCTACAGTGCACCACACGAGGCGCATATACGGTCTTTGTTGTAACAGCACTGTTCATTATGAGGAAGGCCAAGCCCCCCCAAAGGTGTTACCTGTACAGTATCTAGTTAATAGCTCAACTGACCCTGTTGAAGACTCATTTCTGCTTTGGGCTTCAGAAGTAACGAGTATGCTGTCCTTCCTGCCTTTAGTGGAGGCAGAGTCAATTTTGCTTTGACGTACAGTCCACTTTGAGCACACCGCAAAGACGTCTAAGAAATGAGTTGCATGGGAGGATAAAATCAGGAAGAAGGGTCATAAAACATGAATGAAGTTTGCTTATACATGCATAGGGCCTAATAAGGGAGGTGGGGTGTACAAAGTCATTAATGGAACTGGAGCTGAAATATAAAATTTAGGCCAGACCCCAAGTGCTGGGACCTATGAACTCATTCAACACTGAAAATGAGGGAATAATTGTTTGGAGAGGGTGCAAAGTAAGAGGGAAGAAAGAGAATATGAATGAAGGAATAGTAAAATGATTATTATCATTCTTATTTTGAAAATGAAGCCTTTTCATGTGGAACTAAGCCACAGGGGCCACCGACTTATAATTCAAGCTTCCAAAATGTATTCAAATGCAAGGAGAATTAGCATCAGGAATGAAAGGGGTTGCAGCTAAGGGTTGAAGGGATGCCTACAGTGCACCATGTGAGGTACACTGATGGCACTAAAACCCCTACAAGGAAGCATTAACGGGAGTAATGGCGAAAGAGGGTTATGTATCCTTTTGCCAATATGGTGCTGCTGTCTTCATGAAAAGTTGGCAGTCTTTGGGTAATAAAAGACACACCCCTCAAAAGCTACAGTGGTCTCCAACTCCAATTCACCAAGCAAGGAAAGTAAGAGAGGACACCTTCACGTTGGAGTGGAAAATAAGATTTAGGCCGAACGCCATGCGCTGAAAGGGAAATCGTGTGTGAAAAGGTTTTAAAAGATATAAAAGGGGGGAAACCTCAAAGCAGTTGCACAATGAAACAACTGTTAGGAGGGGGCGGAAAGTAAGATGGAAGGGAATATGAACGGAGGTACACTAAGAGGAATGAAAGGGGTTGTAGCTAGGGGCCGCAGACATGCTACAAAAAACCTTGTTCATGAGGAAATCTTCAAAGATTCAACACAGCAATATTTCTTAGTATTTCCTTGTTCTTAATTCCCGGAGAAAATCTCTGCCCGTGGGGGAACAGGAATATCAAATCTGGCCAAATGCCAAGCACTGGGAACTGAGGTCATTCAGTGCTAAAATGGAAATTGAGAGTAAATTATCATTACATATTATTTTTTAAATAATACTCATAGTAGCATGGGTCTTGAAATGGAGAAACAAATCCACATATGTGCTGTACATATAATTAAAGACAAACCTGTACAGAAAGCTTTCAGGAAGCTGTTCAATTCCCCTTTTCAATCAGATTGAAAAGGGGAATTGAACAGTTTCCTGAAAGCTTTCTGTACAGGTTTTTCTTTAAATATATGTACATATACATAACTGTGGACTTGCCTCTCTGCTATTACCATTATTCAGAAGATGAAGAACCCTTTCCATAAGGAACAAGCCCACTCGGCCATTGACTTGAAATTCACCCTTTCAAGGAATACGGTGCTCGTTTGAAAGGAGTGACAGAAGGTAACAGGAAATACAGAAAGAAGACAGCAGTTATTAGACAAGAACAAATAAATTGACCCAATAATAAATAAAGATAAAAATGTAATTAAATGATAAAAGACAAGGATAACTGCTTTAGGGTAGAATGCATTGTGCCTTCACTCTAAGTTTTGAGGTTCCAATTTTAAAGGTGTAACAAGATGAAAACCTCACAGTTGCACATGAAAAACCTGTTAGGGAAGGGTGGGAAATATGGCAGAAGAAAGAGACTAGGAACGGAGGTACAGTAAAAGTAATAAAAGGGGTTGTGGCTGGGGGGCCAAAAGGATATTGCAAAGAACCTTAAGTGATGCCTACAGTGCACCACTACCCCCGATAGGGATTCCTATAATTTTGCAATGATACTGTAGTAGTATTACTAGAATGCACAGACCTTTGCAAAACACAATCAACAGAGTTGATACTCTCCACCAGTGATATATATGTTTTGATACCTAAATAACTTCCTATCTTTAGAACTCTTGACCGAATGAGTAGAACATCTCATCTTTGTACTTTGACCACTTGAAATTAGGGGCTTCAACAAAGAAGGTATTTGGGACTAAAACAGAGAGAACGAGAGAGCCAGTGATACTTGACACAGTATCAGACAGTTTCAGAATGTTATTTTGCAAATACAAAAGACACAATATAAGGCATTCTTTTTTTTTGCAGCATTTATATGGAACTAATTGCATTATTTTTAATGCTTAAAACCTGTTACGACATACCCTGTACACTGCCACCTGTCAAGAATATTTGCCTTCAAATGCTGATCAAGATCCAATCACCTAATTGTCTACATGATGACCAAATATGCAAATACTAGTGGAATCAACCCTCTTACAGATTTGATATAGCATTTTCTACAGGCTAAAGATCCAAATGTTACTCCAAAGTTACAGTTCCTAACCCTACTCCCTTATTTATTGCTGAATTTGATACCACCTCTGGAGGGTAAAGAAAAGTTTCAGTATATACTGCATAAACCTTACTGACTTATTCCCACCTTGAGTTCCATGCTTGTACATATGAAATATATATATATATATATAAAAAACCAGACAGACAGACACCAATTATAGCATTGACTCATCCATCAAATAGTACATATGAAATATATATATATATAAAAAACCAGACAGACAGACACCAATTATAGCATTGACTGATCCATCAAATAATGTAAATACTTTTGAAATTGTATTGACCCTTAATTTATTGATAGATTAATGAGCTATTTTCAAGATTACCAAACCAGAGAAGAAAAACATAGTTCATATTCGTAAACAATATTTGTAAACTTACCGATTTCAATGGCTGAAGGTCGAACACAATACGATTTTCCTCGACATCCATCTTCTTAGTCCAAACAGCAGTCTGGTCATTATCACCGAATTTTAAGTCATTTCAATACACCCACAAAACCCATTTGATACAGCCCAAGTCACATCTGAACACATACTATAATCTCACTTCCTAAAAATTTGACAAGATTTTTGTTTTTCGTGTTAGTACACTAATGAAAAAATGAAATGATGATTTTCATACAAGCAGAATGGAGTTTACATCATTAAGCTCAGTTGACAAATCTTTATTTTTCATAGCTAACAAACCTGCAGTCTTAAACTAAGGCTATCAATGTCATGATTCTTACATACTACCTAGCAAAACATAATCTAAAGTGCTTACTTTGCAATTCTGAATTTCTACCACTACGAGTATTTTGACTTCCTGATTTTGCTATCTTAATTTACTATCAAAGCAATACTTTTTTTTTAATGATGTTTACAATTTATCTCAAAACGATACATATAAAATAATAGATCACTTAATAGTTTTGCTATGGGCAAGTTCTTATCTACGTTGTATGTTAGAGAACTGGCTTTACTAATTCATCAAATGCCATATCTGAATTTAGTGATACGAAGGTAAAAAAAAAAAAAAAAAAGCTCTTTGTTAAACGCAGTGGCATCAATATTAGAGCACTTATTTCCTGTTTTAGAAAGTAAGTCAGACGGCTTGAACTGCATCAAACTGTCTTTATGGATCTATAGAAATGACTTAAAAGCTAAACAACTGTAGGTCCTGCAGCTTGTGGTGTCTGTAAAAAAAAGAATCTACATTAGTACTTATTTTAAAAAAGGATTCTATACAAATCATTACGGATAAAAAGTCTCTGATTGCCACAAAACTGTACAGCACAATTTCTTAGGTTGTACAGCTGCTATGAGGCAATAAAAACTACACAGTGCAGTTTGTTACATTGCAGTAATGAGCCAAATTATTATTCAACTCTGTATTTAAAAAACAAAACAAACATTACTGCTGTGGCCTGCCACATATAAAGACATTTACTGTGGCACTACATCTAAATTTCTCAGGAAAAAGTGACACATATAAAGACATTTACTGTGGCATTACATCTAAATTTCTCAGGAACAAGGTTTTAAACACCCAGCAGTAATGTCCAATGCAACTGACAATAAGGAGGAAATATCACACAATAACCTTTCTAACTGCAAGTGTCAGGAAAGACAAACTTCTTCAGTGTGAAACACCACAAGAAACCTCAAACAGTATACAAAGAGTATCTTGAAATTTGAAAGTACCACGTACTCAAAAAATAGCCTTTCTAAAAACCACAGCTACCATCAGAAAATGGACTTTCTAAGAGAAAGTCTGAAAAGACCAGAGACTTCCTGAATCCCAGTTGATCTTGGGCCATTTTTCTGAACACTGGACTTGTTTCAAACACCATCAAACATATCCCATGTTGTAAAACTTTATATTATGTACTCAGATGATATGGGTATTCTACCATTGTGGAACCACGACACAGTCCCAAATTATCAAGAACAATGACTGGAGCTGAAATCACCATAATTATTATTATTACTTATTATTTTGGTAGATGAAACCTATTCACATGGAACAAGACACAGGGGCCATTGACTTGAAATTCAAGATTCCAAAGAATATGTTGGTTTCAACTTCCCACTGCAGACCCCACACTGCGGAAGTAACTGATCATGATACAGCCAGTGATCTTCATCGCAAACTTGAGACATCTGAGCGGCATGTTATGACAATAGCGACCATACCAGCTAAAGAAAAATCCGCAGAATGAGTCCCAAGCTAGACGTTACAAACTGACCAACTGGTATGGACCAATGCACACACAGTATGCCAAATACCACCGATAGCTATTTATGACTGAACATCATGTACTAAACTCTACTGTTACAAAATGATTTCTGAAAACCAAACTACGCCGTCACCAATAAATTGCTAAGTAGCAAATCCACTGTCACCTATAAACTGGTGAGTATTAAATCCACTGTCACCAGTTTCATAAATTGGTAAGTACCACATCCACTGTAACCATCTAACATTCAAATACCAAGTCCATTGTCACCAAATAATATAACATTTGAATACATACAAACACCACCACCATGAACTAATATCGTCCATATTCTATACACCACCATACAAGACCAAACAAAATCTAATCATGATGTACAGTACTGTACCTTTAATAAGCTAGACATTATTAGGCTTTCCTGTGGACCAACTCTTTAATTTATCATACTACAAAACTATTATCATAAGCTGATATTTCAAATTTCAAAGTACAGGGCTGTGAGGAAGGGCTTGATTAAAACACAAAGTACCACCATACAAAATAATATGTATTTAATCCCAAACTACATAATATCTTCCGTACATTTCTATTCAAAAATGGCAAATTTCCACCTTTACAGTATTATAAAATTCCATAAGATCAAAATGTAGAAGACCTCTCCAAATTATCTACTGAAATTTGGAGACTTACATTATAAATCAATTTAAAAACCAGGAAATGTTCTAATCTACATTGAATCTACTGAAATCTAGAAAGTTATATTGAAAATCAATGTAAGAACCAGGATAATAGTATTATAATCACTGTAGAACCAGGATAAGTTCTAATCTACATCAAGTCTACTGAAATCTAGAGAGTTATATTATACATCAATTTAAAAACCAGGATAAGTTCTAATCTACACCATGACCAGTGTCTTAAATAAAGTTACCCAAGAACAAGTATATGAACTACAAAACCTGTTGATATTCTAGTGACTTCTACAGTTACCCTGACCCAGTAAGACCTGCCAAGGCCAATTAGGAGCACTGAAAAAGCTGTAAAAGTTATAAATCTAAATACTGACAAAACAACGAAATCAGATCTCGTATCAATTTCTCCCCAGCAACAAAATGTTACAAAAACAATCCTTCCTTCCTTTCTTTCTTTCATTCTTCAGTTGAAAACTCTAATGGACAGAGTCAACAGACTATAATAAACCCAAGAAGGCTCTAAAGGGAAATCAGCCTGCAGTGAG
>JANJGK010009821.1:0-18566 GCA_039081455.1 Macrobrachium rosenbergii
GACCCGACTCTTAATCCAGAGAACAAAATGATGGAAACCCTCTGTAGTGACCGTATGTCAGGTGTCCTCTAGTCGCGGCGAGTTTTGCCTGACAGCCGCACGGGCTTTCGACCGGCAATAACACGAGTTTTTCCTGTTTTGGTGGACTCTTATACTCCTATAAATGAAAAGGGTTTCCGGGGAAGACCTACTTCCAGTGAAGACCAATAATAAACTATGCCTAAAGAAAGCAGAAATTTCAGATTCAAAAAATAATATTAATGAATTTTAGCATTAGAGGTACAAAAAGAATGAAGGTGAGTTAGAGAGGCGCAGATGTGGCAGGGAATAAGTTTGGATATACAACAAAAGTAATATAAATTTGGGACGAAATAAAGTTGTATTCAAGCATCTAAATAGTTTCTTTTGGGTGTGGAGAATAACTGTGAGTACTATTCCTCGAGAACAGAGCCTGGAAATAATCTTTGCAGGATTTGACCATGCATTAGAAAAAATCTTTTTAAGCCTTAAGCATCCAGAATTTCATTTGAATGTCTCAGGATATAATCTGTATTAACTTTTATTTGTATTATTTTCTAATGTTGTCGACAGGCCCTTACAACAAACACAACAGCTATGTTGCCCCTGTTGAAAAGACGTATCAGCCCACGCAAATGACTTCAGGATCTACGAAAAATCCTAAAAAATGACTAACATCTCGTCAGATAAAATCCTTGAATAGGTTATCGAGTAATTCATTTAAAACAAATTTAAAATGTAGCTTTTAACGTATAAAAAAAAAAAAAAAAACACAAGACTGACCTTTACAAAACAGCGAGGAACAACGAGGGCAATGCAAATCACTTACATCCACCGACAGGAGTGCACAATCATCGAAATGTTCTAAAATAACATAATGCCTTCATTAACGTAATAAAAGTTAAGTATACCTTAGTTTTACCAGACCACTGAGCTGATTAACAAGTCTCCTAGGGCTGGCCCGAATAATTAGACTTATTTTACGTGGCTAAGAACCAACTGGTTACCTAGCAACGGGACCTACAGTTTATTTTGGAATCCGAACCACATTATACCGAGAAATGAATTTCTATCACCAGAAATAAATTCCTCTAATTCTTCATTAGCCGGCCGGAGACTCGAACTCGGGCCTAGCGAGTGCTAGCCCACAACTCTACCGACTCATCCAACGAGGAACTATTATAGACCAGTTCTTTATTTATATGGTTTTCCAGAAACAGCATAAAATCTGTCGTTTCTTTCTGGTATACATCAATTATATTTAAAGTGAACAACACAATAATAAGCCTTGACCCATCAAAACCAAATAAATTGCTTCCTAGCGCTTGGTAAATTCAAACAAAAGACGAAATAAAAGGGTGGACGGACTTACCAGGTTCTGGCCTCTGTTGTGTCATACATCTTTTATTCTTCAAATATTTTTTTTTCCGACTCTTCATTTCAAGTACAACCTTAAAGCAGTCGTTATTTAGTTACCTTTGTTATGGTTATATTTTCATGACTAGAGCGTTTATGGCAAAAACAAGGTTAGTTTTAACGGTTCTGTGTAGAAAACAGTTAATTCTATTTCAGATTCATTCACCAATAAATTGAAATTCGCATATCGTTTTTGAGGAGACACCCTCTGCTTCGGAAGCACAATAAAACAACGTCCATATTTCTGGGGACCTTCGCTGCCAACTTCCCCAGAGCGCTTTTCCTTCACCCCTCCTTCTCCTTAGTTTCTGCCACCTCCATCACCCACACCCTCACCCTCCCCCTCCCATCCCCTGCCCGAGAAGAACCTCTATTTGCATCCCTTTTGTTCAAGTTGTAAAATCTTGGATCGGGTGCGACCTTAAAACAAAAGAGGAGAGGGAACCAATGAATGGGTTTTGTTGCTTTTGTCTACATTGCTGTTGTATTTTTTTCCCTTTAGCACTTTCCTTTCTAAGTTTAAGCCTTTTACAGATTTCATTCTGCTCTGCCTTTTTGTCACTGAGGAAACTTTGTTAATTTCGGTTATCATTTAAAACGAATTCCACTGCTGATTTCTTGTTGTATTTTAAAGAACACGGTACTACTAATAAGACTGCCCAGTCATAAATTTAGAAACAATAAGAATTGACAGGAGAATGTTCAGATAATGTGCTTATATTCGAAAAACAGTGATTAAAAGAAAATATACAATAACTTGGTTGACAGGAAATAAAAACAGTGACTAGTTATCTTTTAGTAATGTGTTTTTAGATTATAAACGGTCATGCTAGTGCCATTTTCTTTAAGGGAGACTATCTGTACCCCAAATGGTTTTTACGTTGCGTACCTTGCACGATCAGGTAAAGTACAGATTAGTTGCTGGCACACTGGCAGCAACTGAGAAATTGTAGGAGAAGAAAATAATAAATAATCTGCTGTTCGAGGAAAAGTCAAGGAGATATAAGGGAAAAACAAATATAAAATATGGCTGCTAAATGGGAATCAGGGGAAAATTAAGCAAATGGTTGTGAGTAAATGATGTAAGAAAATTACCCAGAAAATATATACATGGGATGATATAACTATGTGGTGAAAGAAAGGAACAGAATAAAAAAAAAAACAATAGGAGAAACAAGGTGAGGGATGAAAGGGAAAAATATGCCAGTAGTCACTGGCAGGCGAAATGTGAGAGAAGATACTGAGGAAGGAAATACATGAAATAACAATCAGAAAAAAACTAAAGGAATCAAGGGGAAAAGAAGGAAGAAAGGTCCAACAGGAGAGACAGAATAGTAAAGCCTATTTTCATTATCGTTAGCAAAATGAGCTCATATTAAAATACCACAAACCGAAAGGATACCATTACCATACTGAGAAATATTAACCAGAACCAAGTAAATATATTTTAATAATTATGGCATTGTAAAAGGAAAATAAACAACGACAAACAATAGCGATTAAATCAATAAAACCATAACAGAAATCAAGATTGTTAAACGACAACTCAGAGAAGTAGACGCTCAAGAATAAGAGGTGTGACCAGAGGTTCAGCGCCTCTCTCTTAACTAAACTCTGGAACATCAACTCAGACCACACTGCTGGCCTGTGTGACCTAGAGCCTCAGCTGGTCGGGCGTGTTCAGAGGTAGACACCAGGCCTCTGATAAACTTCAAACCTTTAACATACGTACACACCGCACTTGAGTGAGGGTGCGTGCTGGCATAAGACAGCTGAATGTAGTACCAGCCAACCAACCTGACTTAAAAAAAAAAAAAAAATGCACTTTGTAAGTGAATGAGGGTCTGCTTTTCTTTTTCTCTGTCTGTATTGTTGTTTTGTAGCCTTTAAAATTCAATCAAGTAAATGTTTAGCTGCCAAAGAGGTGGAAGCAAGGCACTCAGAGCGTGTGAGTGTCAGAACAAAAGGAACCATTAGGTAGATTCAGTTCCAAAAATATTCAAGAAATGTCGTCTGGGAAAAACTAGGTGACATTCTATCTTTTCCCCCCGGCTTTCATCACTAAGACTTCTCTTCCTATTTTGTGTTCTCTCTTTGTAATCCCTTTTCGCTCATTTTAGTACATACCTCCCTATAGATTGTGATCCTTTTTCTCTCTTTAACATTTACTATTATTTGTTTTTACTGAGCCTTTCTTTCCTAATTCTGTCTCTGCTCTACATGCCGTATTTACTTCTTCCTAAAGGTTTTCTCTTCCTCTTTCTTCTTTACCTCCTCAATCCTTTCTTTTCCCCTTCTTCTTTCTCTTTCCTCAACATCCTCTATGACTGCCTGACCTTCGGCTATGAAAGCTAGAAGCTGGTCTGTTTCATAAAAAGATTCTTGGCGTTTTTTATTAAGTGCTGTAATGCTTTCACATGTTTCACGAAGCACAAAACCCTTTGATACTGAGTAATACCCTGTGTCTGTGTCTCTCCCTTTTATATATATATATATATATATATATATATATATATATATATATATATATATATATATATATATATATATATATATATATATATATATATATATATATATATATATATATATATATATATATATATATATATATATATATATATATATATGCACTGGTTATAGTCACTTAAACACGTGATTCGTTTATCACTCATCACCACAGATGAAAAAATTAAAGACTGGGTGTGTGTCCTGACCGGTTTCAGCTTTATTTCCAAGCCACTGACGAGGGGCAGATGCATGATGGGAGAAATCACAATGTATATATACTGCAGAAACATTACGGATGAACATATGTAATCGTTCTATTAATGGTGGCATAAATGTTTATATTATTTTTTTAAGCTGAATACGAAGGATATGCTTATAACTAATGACTGAATATCATGACGACAAGCTTTGTCTTACAAAGGTGTACGCGTTTAGATGATAAGAGGCGTTTTTCTGCAAAGTTATTGAAAGGTCAACAATTACTCGCATGGTTACTAAATCCTAACGGAATCATGTCCCAGTGACCTCTGTATCATCTTTGGTATACTGTATATTGTTAATTTGATTTTTTGTGACAATTGTGATAAACCATAATTGTTAATAGTGTATGTCGAGTTTGTGTGAAATAGCGAGAGTGAGAGATTGGAGAGAGGGATTCATGGGGAGAGGCTGCCTGGACAAGCATCCCCATTTTGCACTTTTATAATAATTAAAAAAAAAAAAAAAACGGAGAAGATTTAGTTTCGCTTCATCAGCTGCCTCACAAAAGATATAGCCATTTGAGACTACGTATCCCCATCTGCCAGGTGTAACAGAGTAATGGTGGTTAACCCATTAGTGCTAATGGTAGAAATCTCAATATACACTAAAGATACAGTACCGACAATCATATAGACCGTAGAAATTACAAATCCACACCTGAAAAGTGTCAAGGGGGAGGGAAAAAACTCCCTAGTGCTAATGACCCCGTATTGTGTTTACAAATATAATAATCCTTTTTCCAAACTTTTCTACTGACTTTCTTAAAACTTAAGAATTTAACAAATTTCTTCTGAAATTATATGATCAAGTTTATACATGCCTTGACTGACATTCATATTATAAAAACTAGATTCAACGATAGTCCTTCGCAGTGCATTATTAGAATAGGCTATCTTGTTTGCCCTTTCTCACTTGATAACGATTGCTTTCACTAACAAGTACAAAATTACCACTGTTCACCCGCGCACATCTCTCACATTTTTTATGCTGTTCTATTCTCTTACCCAGTGTTTTACCGGTTTGCCAAATATATAATTTGTCACAAGAATTACATGGAATTTTATATATACAGCCTTTGGTATTGTCGGGAAGGGTCTTTATAAGTACACGTTTCAATGCTTTATTGTTCTTAATGGGACTTTAACACCAAAATTCATTAGGAGATGGGGGATATCTTTCATATTATTATATTACAGTACAAGCACATTTTTAAGTTATAAAATTCTTTGCTTTGCTTGGTTTAATCAGTCTTTGTTGCCGTTTCTAATACATTGATTAATGCAAAGCCAGGGTATTTCAATTTCCAATCTTATCTTTTTCATAACCAATATATTCAGGGCTACATGTGCATAATGCTCCTAAGAACACATAAGTGAACACTGATTTCTTAACCTAATTTTTTTTACTAAAATAAGAATGACCAGAGGAAGAAATATTTGAAAGCTTTCTGTAAACAATGTATTTAAATACACTAAAATTTCTATGTATCAGGCAGGCACTAGCTGATTTAACTTTTCAAGGCCGTTATTCACAGTTATATATATATATATATATATATATATATATATATATATATATATATATATATATATATATATATATATATATATATATGTGTGTGTGTGTGTGTGTGTGTGTGTGTGTGTGTGTGTGTGTGTGTGTATAACTGAATCTCGAAAATATGGAACGTGATGAATATATAGGCTAAATAAAGATAAAATCCACAAAGTTAAGGGAAACACTGGAATGCTGCGAGGCCTTTCGACTATCTGTCGTCCCTTACTTAGTAGACTGTTTTGTGGAGAATTTCTTGTTTGCTGGCCTCACGGTAGTCTCGATGATTTCACGGTAGTAGTTTGATGGTCGTCCTCGGTAACCTTTGATGCTGGTCTTGACATCTTAAGGTGGATGTTCGTTTTTTTTTTTTTTTTTTACCGAATGAATATTGTAATTATTATTATATTGGTATTATTTATGATACTCTAGGTTATTATTATTAATGAGTTTATATTTGCTGCTTTATTGATTTTTCAGATATTTGTTTATTACTATGGTTAACTGGTTATACCGTGGATTGTGTGATATTACTATTTATGCTGTCTGTATTGCTTTTTGTTTGATGTAGCTTAAATGTTGTTCCCTTTTATATGATGGTTGTCACTTTTTGCGGTGATGGTGATGTTTATTTAAAGTAACTTTAATTTTGCTACATCTATGGTATTTTTTGACTGACTCATGGATTATGTATTGTGTGAGATGATTTATTACTTTTTACCAAACTTGACTCATTTGTAAATATGTACATTACTTAATGTTAATAAACTAGTTTTAAGGTTATTTTGCTGGTTTTGTTGTTCCCCTTTCCCCGTTGTTGTCTCGGCTTCTGCCAGACTTTCCAGCCTATTTCTCTGTAATATATATATATATATATATATATATATATATATATATATATATATATATATATATATATATATATATATATATATATATATATATATATATATATATATATATATATATATATATATATATAAATATATATATATATATATATATATATATATATATATATATATATATATATATATATATATATTTTTTTTTTTTTTTTTTTTTCAGGTGGAAAAGGACGTAAGAGGAAAATAAAAAGAGACAAGCAATCAAATACCTCACCTGCTCATGTTGATACTTGGTAATTGGTCGGCTGCCTGTATCTGAAATGCTTTATTGACTTTACTTAAAGAGTAAGTTTCCTTTCGTACATATTTGATCTCTCTCTCTCTCTCTCTCTCTCTCTCTCTCTCTCTCTCTCTCTCTCTCTCTCTCTCTCTCTCTCTCTCTCTCTCTCTCTCACACACACACACACATCCATATACAAGCACACATTGTCGACATTTTTCCATTCTGCTTGTCTTTATATCAGTGTAGCTGGGTATCTATCATTTAAGTATTCTACGACTCGATAATAAGCACTTTCTGGATACAAGAAAGACACATGAGGGCTACTAAGGGAATCGCACACACATTCATAACTATCTGTCATTACAGTCCCTATTATCGATCAGCGAGCTCAACACAAATGGCTCGATCATATTTAGAATATGCACACATACACACACACACAGGCACACACATATACACACACATATATATATGACCACAAGAAAGAATAAAACAAAAGTAAAAAAAGAATAACTGTTATAAGCAATTACAATATGACCGATGCATAGTGGTAAAAATTCACAATTTATGTCGTAGGGAGACAGCACAAACCAATATTCAGACCGTTGGAACTAAAATCCACACCTGGCAGGTTCCAGGGGGTAGAGCTATACACTAATTTGTACTTAGGTTAGGTACTCTGTTTACTAGTTAGATTGCCCTCTTACTGCATGTGTTTACTGCCATTCATAAAATTTGAACATGCCTTGGTCGATATTCTTCTTACCAAATCTTTCTCTTGTAAAACTAGACTCAGCGATGGCTCTTTCCAGTCCTTTATTGGACCAAACTATCATATTTGACTCCGTCCATTTGGCTGTTTGATTTTTTTCCGCTAACCTCTACAAATATTTCTGGTCTTCAGCTGCAGGATTATGATTATAATATATATATATATATATATATATATATATATATATATATATATATATATATATATATATATATATATGTATATATATATATATATATATATATATATATATATATATATACATAAATGTAATTATATATTTTTTTTTCTAACTCACACTGGACCGAGCACAGGTCTTTCGGGTGAGAGTCCAGGTCACTTGAAATTCGGACAAAAAGATCATAAAGGGAGTTGGAACCTAAGTACTATGTACCTGAGGTTTTTTCTGTTGTTGGAAAAATGGAAACATATCTAGAACGTGTTTCGTTTCAATGTTCTTTGTGAGTTCACACCATTAACTGGGAGTCCGACGCCAGAAGGTTTATCAGAAGGAATATTCAGCAGAGAACTACACAATATTGCCTCGTTCCCTTTTTAACCATTTGTTCGTATGTTGAATGATTTATACATGCAGTCAAGTATCCATCTATCTTAAGAAATATTGTCTTCCATTATTATATTTATTGGGTTACTTGCCTTTAGGAATAAATTATTTCGACAAGATTATAAGCGATAACTATTTAGTGATATACAAAAGACAGCGATGTATTTTTAAAGATAACTTACGTAATCCTCTGAAGTCTCTCTCTCTCTCTCTCTCTCTCTCTCTCTCTCTCTCTCTCTCTCTCTCTCTCTCTCTTCCTTCTTTTCCAATTCCACTTCCAAAAGATCCCACAATTTACTAATTGGAAAAGCACAGTAGCTTTTGTCATTAATATTAATGTTGTAATAAATGAATATTCATGAAATTACATCCATGCTCATTTATTATTAATATTTTATTATTATCATTTTTTTTTTTATCTCAGCCATCCTATTCGACAGGGTAGTATTTATAGTGTGGGGTTTCGGGTTGCATCCTGCTTCCTTAGAAGTCCATCAATTTTCTCACTATTTGCGCTGTCTAATAGCACTCTCTTCTCATGAGCCCTGGAGCTACTTCTGTATCTAGTTTTTCCGCGTTCCTTTTCATGAATCTTGGGACCGTGCCTAGTGGTCCTATGATTATGTGTACAATTTCTACTGGAATATCCCATATCCTTTTTATTTCTATTTTCAGGTCTTGATACTTATCAGTTTTTTTTTTTCACTCTTTCTTTCTCATCTACTCTGGCGTTCCATGGTACTGCGACATCAGTGAGTAATACTTTCGTCTTGATTTTCTCAACCAGCGTCAAGTCTGATCTATTGACAGGTATTACCCTGTCAGTTCTGATACCAAGGTCCCAAAGGATCTTTGCCTGATCGTTTTCTATCACTCCCTCAGGTTTGTGTTCGCACCACTTATTACTGCACGCTAGCTGGTGTTTCTTGCATAGGCGCCAGTGGAGGGCTTCCGCTACTGAATCATGACTTTTTTTTGTATTGGTTTTGTGCAAGTGCCGGACATCCGCTTGCTTTGTGGTTAATAGTCTCCTCTTTCATATTGTACTTCCTACATATGGGTGAGATGTTATTTCCATCTCTTGTTCTTTGGACATATCTGCTTCTTAGGGCCTGATCTTGTGCCGCTGTTAGCATTCCTTCTGTTTCCTTCTTGAGTTCTTCCCCTCTGTGTCCTTTGCCATGTTTCGTTGCTAGACAGTTCTTTAGTCTGCCTCATGTACTGTCCATGCATTGGTTTGCTGTGCCATTCCTCTGTTCTTTTTTTTATTCTCCTGTCTCTGTATATTTCTGGGTCTTCGTCTACTTTTATTAGTCCTCCTTCCCATACACTCTTTAGCCTCTCGCCTTCACTGCTCTCGATGTTGACGCAGTCCTCTATGCTTAGTAAACCTCTCCCTCCTTCCTTTCATGTTATGTTTAGTCTGTCTGTATTTGCTCTTGGGTGTAGTGCTTTGCATATTGTCATGTGTTTCCTACTTTTCTGGTCTATGCTGCGGAGTTCAGCCTTCGTCCACTACACTACTTCCGCACTGTATCTGATTATTGGTACTGCCCATGTGTTTATGGCTTTCATCATGTTTCCAGGGTTGAGTTTTGACTTGAATATCGCCTTAAGTCTCTGCATATATTCTTGCCTGATCGTATCCTTCATCTCTTGGTGTTGTATATTCTCTCCTTCTATTATTCCTAGGTATTTGTATCCTGTGCCTGATGCTATTCCCGTAGGGTAGTTCCCTTCAGTACTTGTCACTTTGCCTTTTTTGTATGTTGACAAAGGCGAATTTTTCTACTCCAAACTTTATCCTGATGTCTCCAGATACAGTCCTTAAAGTCTAGATTAGGGTATCTGTTTCCTTGAAGTTCTTACCATACAGCTTGACCTCGCCCATGAACATCAGATGGTTAATTCTGTTGCCTCCTTTCTTGAGTTGGTATCCAGAATCTATCTTCTGCAGTACTTGTGTCATGGGAATCATGGCTACTACAAACAGTAGTAGAGACAGTGAGTCGCCTTGAAAGATTCCTCTCCTGATGTTAACCCCTGCTAGTCTTATCCCAGAGCTTGTAAGTACTGCATTCAGGTTGCGCATTGTATTTTTTAGGAAGCTGATGTTTTTCTCTGCCCCATATATTTCCAGGAATTCTATTAGCCACATGTGCGGTATCATGTTGAAGGCTTTCTTGTAGCCAGTCCATGCTATGCCTAGGGGTCGTTCTCCGTCTCTTACTATTCTTCATTACCATTTTGTCTATCAGGAGCTGGTCTGTTGTGGCCCTACACTTCCTTCTGCAGCCTTTCTGTTGGTAGGGGATGGTGTTTGTATCCTCTACTGTAGGTCAGGGGTTCCCAACTTGGTGCTCGCGAGCACCTCTATGCTCTCTGATGATCTGGCAGTACTCTTTCAAAGTTAAAATCGTGCTCACGAACACCAACTCTTCGTAGGCCTAACCGCCGAATTTAAAATACCCTTCCATCTTTTTTCGTTTTATAGATATAATACTGCTCGCGAGTTGCTTTGCCAAACACTGATGAGGCAAAAATAGAAAAGCTAGACAATGCAGTTCAGCAGCAGGGTTCTCACTTAATCCACAAACTAGCGGAGAGATGGACTTGTTTTATTATTATTATTTTTTTTTCTAATGTCCAAGATTTGAAATAATTAGCTGTGTATTAGTATTCAGGAAATAATGCTTTCTGTGAATTTTATTTGTTTTCCTTTTTTCTCTGTAGGTTTCCACGTATATCACAACATGATTAACGTAATGAGGAATGTAATTGATAATAAGCAAACATATGTTTTAGTTTGTTATTGAACAATAAATCTTATTTAGTTACATTTTTAGATATCAATATAATCTGGTTTAAAAGGTACATATATTATCTGTGAATCTTTGTGTCCGCTAAAGTACTATAATATCTTTAACAGTTATGTAAAGGATGCTTGATTCGTGGATGTCAGTAACTTTGAATAAACATCCAAGGAGTAAAAATTCATTTTTGAATCTTCAGTGCAAGTAATTTAAAAATTTTATTACCTTTACATAAACAAGGCTAAGTTTTTCACTTATTAATTGGACTACTTCTTAATTCCCAAACTATAAAATTATTGTGGTGTCTCACAGTTATCCAGAAAGCAGGTGGGTGCTCATCGGCTTAAAAAGGTTGAGAACCCCTACTCTAGGTAGTTGTAAAACCTTTTACTGATGATGCCTGATAGTGACTTTCACATTATTGATAGGCCTGTCGTTACTTGTTATATTTCCATTAGTCTTATTTTCTATACTAAGGATATTCTCTGTGGTCATCCATTTGGGCGCAAGGTGGTTTGTGATACAATGCTGGAGTTGTTCTGCTATTATTATTATTATTATTATTATTATTATTATTATTATTATTATTATTATTATTATTATTATTATTATGCTGTGATGTTCCTGGTTTTCTATTATCATTATAGTTACTGCCATAGTTATAGGATATTCCTCAATCACTGACGCCAAAGCCAATTGCAAAAAAACCTTCCCTCATCCTGGAAAAAAAAATCGACTTAATTTTTTTTTTTTTTTTTTTTTTTTTTTTGCCTTCGTCAATTTTCCTCATCCCTTTTCCAGAGGAAAAGGTACTACCTAAGCTGCTTTTTTTCGTGGATTATTTTCACCTCTGCAGAAATGAACATTCGCGTTATATTAAGACACCAATTTTTTTTTTTTTTGTATGAATAACTATTGCAGCTGTACCGGTCGGGAAATCGAGAGGAATATACCTTCCCTCAAAATATATATATCATTACCTTGTGAATAATATATTTTAAATGAATGGGAATGATTACGAAATTATGGAAGTTTTTATTGTTTTTGTTGTCATCACGGTCTTTGAGAATGTATATTAAAACAAAAATGAAAACTACTGAGGAAATCTGCCTGCGTAGAATTTCTGGGGAAGCAGGTTAGAGAAATTGTGATAACCAAAGAAGTCTTGCATCTGTGTAACTGTAAATGCTTATTTTATGGAAGAATATATTGGGTAAGAAGAGGGAGATTGAAGGTTACATGAGTTGGAGGCCTTAAAAACAATAAGCAGCACTGGGCAACCGTCACTCCTTAGATGACGGAATTAAATTGCGACAGGGAAAGGCGCTGTTCCAAAGGCGCAATAGATAACGGTATGTGACAGCGCTTGTAGAACAATATGTTTTTGCATAGATCATATGAGATCAATAATAATCTCCAGAATTCCAGATATTATGACCATCTACAGTCAGCAAAAGGCCTTCTTTAGAATTTGTTCATTACCAGTCCGCGGCGCTATTCCTACTGTCAACGTTCGTCTTTTTGTCTGGCCACAGAAAGTTCCTTTGGTTTATGTACTGTAGTTTCCAGTGCCTTATTTTGACTTGACCAGACTCATCTCGGGAACATGCCCATTCATTTCCATCACTTTCTGTTTGTTTTGATGTGTCTCATATTGTTGAAAACGTATTCAACTTCTCTATTAGTAATGCCATTCCATTCTTTTTCTGGGAGAGAAATCTGCTTTAGAAATGAAATAGAATATCGAGTATTAAATTCCTAATACCTCCGTAGTTCAATTCCCTCCAATGCCTTTCCTCCATGCTCTTTTCCGGTGCCTTCCATCCCACACCCCCCTCCCTTCACAGAGACAAACTTTATTCGCTTCTTTGCAGAAGTTGTATTTTCTTGGACAGATTATGTCTGTGAAAGCAAGGTAGGAGAGACTCACTGGAACAATTTTGTCATTACTTCCTGCTTTCCAGTATTATTGTAGCTTACCTTACGGCATAGTCTCTGTGGATTTCTTTTGGGTATAGGCTATATCTTGAATACTTTAAAAAAATCTCTTTTACAAACAGTTTTTATCCTTGATTTTTTTTTTACTTTTACAAAAACTGTGTTAACTCTTTCAATTGAAACAAATTGTATTGTTAAAGATTAGAAGAATAAAAAAAATCGTACATAACAATTGAAAGGACGACGAAAATATTTTTAATTTTCATTATCATAAGTTCATAAAAGGTAAATTCCCTGGTTGTTCAGCTGAACACCCAGAGTTCGAAAATGTTTTAAGGGTAAGAGGGAAATTTTGCAGTGGTGTAGAGGTTGCAAAAAAGTTTGCTGTTCGAGAAAAAAATTACCTTTTGGAAATTATTTTTGATAGTTAACGCTATAGAGAGGGTAGGAAACAAAATGCAACCAAAAAGGGAACCTCGTATAATCTCGGAATTTTTTTTTTCTGTCCAACAGCTTTTATATGATTAAAATGCCTTTTGCAGTAGCCTTAAGTCCTTTATTCTTCAAAACACATCTAAAACCCCTCCTTCTTCAATCCCTTCTCCTTTCATCTCTCCAGAGATCCAGCTTCTTTCTGACAGGAGAGGGCCTGGCTGTTCGATTCTATGAATGCAGGGATCCACCAGGCCTTCGAATCCATAGAAAGGTTCGTGTCCTTTTACTCAGATTCCCCTTCCGATGGCTGAGGTGCTGCTTGCTTTTCTATTCTTTCTTCCACTCAAGGAGAGGGAGTTTTGTTTCTCCATTTATTCCTGTAGGGGGCTGCCCACGCTAGTATGGCTGTGGCATAGACATCCCCCTGCACCCCTCCTGGAGAACCGTTACATGGAATACATTGAAAAGGAAATTTCGTCGTATATCACGCCCAGCAATATGATCCAGCCTAGCTACGTAGAAGGTATTTTTACGTTCTGGAACAGTAGCTGAGGAGATTTCAGTGAATTTTGTAAATAACTAAACTCTCTAGTTCCGAACTTAGATTTTAAAACATAACAGGAAAAGAACGGAAAATTGCCTTTCCTAGATGTAGCAATCTTAAGAGAACAGAACAGATACGGCTTCATAGTGCATAGGAAGCCTACATTCGCTTTGCTCTCGCTGTTTCTTATATTCGCTTCCAGAGGTACCTCGATATCTCCGCAAATGCCATGGTTGTCTTACAATCTATTTCTCAGGGGGCTTAGGACATGTTCGCATGGATACCTAGAAAAGAATTCGCTACGATCCTTCAACATCTAACGCAACTGCTCTACCACCATACATTATCGAGAAGGGTATTAACAAAGATAACAAAATATATTAGAGGTCTGTACCCCACCTTGGAGAGCTGGGCTGGTCCCCCCTCCCCCTTACCCCAGAAGGGCACCGCTCGTTGGCCCGGTGCCACGACCGCTATTTGCTGTGCGTGATGGTGGCCTGGCCCCCCACTGGAACCCCCCCCCCCCCCCCGTCCCCCGCCTTCGGCGCGATCGGGGTGGCACCCGCCTTATTTGTCCCGTTTTTGTACAGGACCAAGCCAAATGGCCCACCTGATTACACCGGAAGCATCGCCGAAGACCGGAAGAGGGGCACTTTGCTCGAAGATGGCCCCTTTCCCAACGTCCTTAACAGACGTACGGCCGTTCATTCCTGCCCTTCCTACCGCCCGCTCCGCGCGGTCTTTAGCTGCGGGGTTCTGCTCCACACTCGTTGCTAGGGTTGGGCTGGGGTCCTGACTCCGCCGATGGTTTGACTGTTGCCATTAACGGTTGGGGAGCGGCGTGCATTCCCCATTTCCTTGCAATTACTGCAGATGTTTCAGCAACATCTGCACCTTGGGTAACACCTCCAGCAATGCCTTCTTCTCGTCGAAGAAAAGTCCAGCCACGGAGGGAGCAAGGGCGCTCATCAACACACGCCGGAAGGAGGCTCCCTTATTGTCTTCGGTCTGTTCCCCTTCGGGTGCCAGACTCTCGTAATCCCCGTAGATTCTGTTACAGTAGGCCATTACTGTCTCTCTTGCCACAAGTCCTGGCCTATAAATCTCTCTCATTGTCACCTTTTCTGTACCGGGTAGGGCAAATCGCTGAATGAGGCGCTGTCTGAACGCCGTCCAGTCAGCCGAATACTTTACGGGCCATCTCACTACTTGGTGGGCTGCACTCCCCGTCAGGTTTTGCTTCGCCAGCAATACTCTTTGTCTGTCCGACCAGCCTTGGGTGGCGTTTTCTAAGTACTTAATAAAAACTTCCATTGATAAAAATCCTTCTTTCGGCCGCGAATTGTCAAATGCCGGCACGAAGCTTTCTAACACCGGTAATTTATTCACGGCTTCCAACGGTTTCACTTTGTCTGAAATGAAGTTAATTTTAATGGCTTCTTACTCTGTCAAGGCAATTACAAGTTTTTCCTTGCAAAATCTTTTACATACATCAATCCCATTTTTTTTTTTTTCATTTTCCCTTTAAAGCGGTTTTTAGAAGACCGAGTGGAATTTTCATTGCTCATTGAAAGTACTTTGCAGTCTTAGAAGATGCCCTGAAGTATTAAGACAGAATACCGATAAAGTGAAAATTTTTAAATGAAAAGAAAAAGAACAACAAAAATATCTTTTTTTTTTTTTTTTTTAGTCCCACAATTTATTTGCTCTGGCAAAGTAGATCCTCCCAGTTTCCCTCTCTTCATAACTTTCAGTTCGATGGAAAAATGCCTCTTTCATTCTTGCTGCTAGGCCATCCTTACCCCACAAATATAGCAGACAATTACTGTTAACAGTTTGTGCCCAGTTTCACTTACGTTCACAAGCCGTATTTCACCTCTAGGAGAAAGAATGGTATCAAATACCCCTTTCTTCAATTCCTCTTTTGCCTCTGTAGGCATTCTTTTGTCCCAAATTTTCTACATAAATCCTGTTGCCTGTAAAGCTACGATACATTTCAATATCTGAAATTGCTCCTCATTGTCGCCAGTTAACATTATCATCAACGGAATTCACTCAATCAGCATTTCACTCTTAACTCCTTCTCTTACCTGCACACTGGCGCCTACATTTCACAGACTGACTATAAAAAAGAGAATCAAGCAATATAAATTGATGCTTATTGCTTCCCCTTTTATACTGGACGAAAATTTAAACATTTCAAAAAAATTATTTCTTTACAAGACTCAATATATTTTCAGTATTCTTATTACTTGAAACTTTATACCCGTTAATTATACTTATAAATATGGTGACATCCAAAAGTAATACAATGCAAAAAAACTTCGATAATGAAGTATACCTTAAAGGGATTTAATAGGAATTCTTAATGAAAAGAGGTTCTAACTAGAGACTTTTCTTCAAATGTGTAATCAAAATATTACTTTGTTGCTACGTCAGTTTCCCAGCACAGAGCAAAGACATGAAAATAACTTCAGTAATACTAATCTTTTTAGTGCAATAGCAATAAAGTTGAAATGGAAATAAAATAAAGCTCAGAGGTCTCGTGTTGTAAAGTTGGACACAAAAATATAAACCATTGTTTTTGATATGACGAAGACTGCCAGGCGAACGCTCCAAAATCTTCCAGCACTTTTTAGTTATTGAACAATTTTTGACATACTGTACCATCAAATCTTTATTTATAGATGAATTTCACCGACGACTGCGGTTTCTCTGTGAATACAAGGAGTAGAATGGCGGAACACACTTCCATTTTCATTTTGAATGAACAAACGGTATATATTCACTCAAAGCAAATGCATATTGTTATAATTCTAACCGCAATAGTTTAAAAGAATTCACTTCTACCTTGTTTTTAGATGAGATTAGAATTACGTACATACATCATAACGAATACCGCAACAAAAAACATTTTTGATGCAGTTGAAATATTCAAGTACCCATGATTATTTCTTCTTAAAAGCATAAGGATTCAAAGAATGACTACCGAACTGATCTAATATATCAAGGAAACCAGCTACTTTTCCCCGAAAAAAACTTACTCACCAAAAAGACATAGAATTACTACTAGGAATGCGATGGACTGGCAGCTTTGTAATTGCAGCAAAATAGATAAATTCACCCATAGAGAGAGAGAGAGAGAGAGAGAGAGAGAGAGAGAGAGAGAGAGAGAGAGAGAGAGAGAGAGAGAGAGATCCTGGGTAGTTTTATGGGTAGAGCTTTTCTTCTCTTACGAGTACCTTGTGTAAGAGGCCCCTCGGAGATCACTTCGCCAGCCTTTCATGGCCAGTACAACATTTCGCGCTTTTTCTAAAAGCCCCCACCTCTCTCTCTCTCTCTCTCTCTCTCTCTCTCTCTCTCTCTCTCTCTCTCTCTCTCTCTCTCTCTCTTTCTCTTCTTTCTTCTGGATTTTAATCAAGCAAATAGAGAATTTGAAAGTATTAATAAGTTGTAACAAGCGTTCTGCATGTTACAATACCATTTTGATTATGAATATGTCTATAAGCTGTCTTGCATCTTCTTGTACAGTGTGTATGAGTATTGGTACTAAATTAAATAACTTAAAATTAATGGTGATCAAATACTCAAATATATATATATATATATATATATATATATATATATATATATATATATATATATATATATATATATATATATATATATACATATATACATACATATACATATATATATATATAAATTGATCTATATATCCCCCCAATATGGCCCTAGGTGCCACCGTTCCCCGAATGGTTTAACGGAAATTTCCCTGACGTTCCCCGACTGTCTTTAACCCTTTTGTGAGACGTGATAGCGTCACCAGCAATGCCAGGGCGTCATGATGCCAAGTCCCTATTGGTTGATTCGGAAAAGAAGGAACCAATCAGAACTGGGCCTAAGGCCTAAGGCCAGGGCCAAGGGACGCCAATAACGACTATCAGGCAGTCCAAGTGGGGTCACGTCGCGGGTTGCTTGTGTGTGTGTCTATGTGTGTGTGTGTGTGTGTGTGTGTGGTATGTGCGCGCGTTCGAGTTCCACCCCTTCCGTCCATTTCCTTAGCGTAATTATTAATTAGTGAGCTGGGCACTGTATTGATTTTAATGATAATATATAAGTATTAAACGAATGGCTGAGTGTCATTCATACCCACTCTCTGATACTTTTAAGAGCCCCTCTATGACTAAGGTCAGATTTGGTGTCAGATATGGGAATCCTAGTGATTAAACGCTTAGTTATAAGAGTGATAAAAAAAATTGAAACTAGAAGAAAAACTGCGCGCGGTACCAGGGAGGAGGACATTGTAAAGGATCCGCCAGGGAATGTGGAACAAGTGTTGAAAGAGTCATCCTATTCGACTGGGTGGTATTTCTGGCGTGCGGTTCCGGGTTGCATCCTGCCTCCTTAGGAGTCCGTCGCTTTTCATACCATGTGCGCTGTTTCTAATAGCACGCTCATGTGAATGAGTCCTGGAGGTACTTCGGAATCTAGTTTTTCCAGGTTCCTTTTCAGGGATCTTGGGATCGTGCCTAGTTTTCCTATGATTATGGGTGCAATTTCCACTAGAATATCCCATATCCTTCTTATTTCGATTTTCAGGTCTTC
>JANJGK010009822.1:0-12500 GCA_039081455.1 Macrobrachium rosenbergii
ACCTTATATTTGCAAGTCAGTAATGTTTACAGGTACTTTGTCATAACATACTTTGTTATGTACTATATGTACTATGTACATATATGGCTGTACCTAAATTTCCTTCTTCCTCTCGTGATGTTTTGTTGACATGTTATAAAAATAATATTGTTTCATATTCTTTTAATAATCATTGTACTTCTCCTAGGTGTAATCTGGTTTGTAGACCATTTATGTTCCACTGTATAATATAGCTATCAAAAATATTAAGTTTTAATGGTCGAGTTTTACTTTCTTTTTTCGTGTTATCCATTTGGATTTTTTCTAATAATTTACTCACGACATTTACTTATTTTTCTTTATAATATATTAAATGTGCAATGCACAAGCGACCCTTTTCATGGGTGCTCAAATCAGTGGTTTCTTTTTTTCTATATTTCATAAAATTTCTTATAATGTTTGTTAAACCATCTTTTGTTATGTTTTTGTTAGCATTTAACAATTCAATGAAATAATTGTTACATCCACATTTGTTATCATGAATATTTCTTGTTCCATTTGTTCTTGTACCAATTATTGGAGATGGAGTAATCTCTTCTCTCTTGACATAATCATTTTCTGTCTTGACATAATCATTATCATCTTTAGTATGGATCTCTTCTACCTCTTTGGTGTTTTGGATATCTGTATCAATAGGCTTTACTATTATTTTAGGAGACAAAGGTATAATCCTAGCTTGTCTTTGTTTTGGTTCTTCCTTTGTATCCTTTGTCCTTGGTTTAACCGATGTTTCTCTAATAATAGTTGGTGTCTTCGTTTTGGGTGGTGTTCTCTCCAAAGATCTCTTATATCTTTATTTTCCGGTCCATCACAACTTTCCTCTGCTACCTCTGTGGTAGTATCTTCCTGAGCTATTTGCATTAATATTTCATACGAATCTGATAAAATACTATCAATATCAACTGCACCTGCTTCTTGATTCTTTACCATCTTAGTTTTTTTTCGGGAAAGTATTTATTCTTGAGATTTATTTTTCTGTGCTCCGTTGCTTCTATCTGTATGCGTTTCTGTTGCATTATTGGTTCTTGTTATTGAAGAATATGTATGTCTCTTAGACGGATCTTGAATTCATCTCACTTTCAATTCTAATTTAGCTTCTTTTCTAGGCATCCCAGTTCTTTCTTGTAAGATTTTCAATTCTGTATTGTATATATAGTACATACCTTCTTTGGACCTTGCACGATGATCTTTGGTTTACTACATTTCCATTGCGTGGCGTGTTCATCAGAACCACAATAAGCACATGCAGGTTCATGTCAACAGTTTTTCTTCGTGTGCCCATATTTACTATAATTTTGACATTGTAGTGGTTTTGGAACGTAAGGTCTCAGTTCTCTATTTGGGCCCAAAATTTTTAGTTTTTGGGGTAGATCTTGACCTTCAAATTTTATTTTTGCAATTCTTAATATTTTATTATTCTGTTTACTTGGTATTAAAAACATCTCACAATCTTGGACTTCGGGATATCTCATTTTAAGAGTCCAATAACATATTCTTCTCGACCGGTTCGTAATTATTTTCAGGAAGTACAATAGTACCCTGAATGCTCTTAATAGTGTCATGTTTTTTTTTTTATAATTGCATTTGCATTATCAATACTTTTTATGGAAAAATACTCTTAGATTGGTTTTTCGTTGTGTTTTCTGCGAGCCATGTCCTTTCTTTTATTTGTCTGAATGACATTTCTGTTGTTGGATGTCTTTTTGATAACCAGTTTTCCAACTTTATGGCTGAAATCTGTTGTTCTGTTTCCATGGTTAGAAATCTTGACCAACTTCCACTCCCAAATAGGGAGTTGAAGTGAGTCAAGGTTAGGTCAAGACAATATTTACTTTTTTTGGGTTTGCTCTGTACTAGAGCATAGGGTTCCAGTGTAATTACACTAAGATTTTTTTTTCAGATTTTTCTAAACATAGGTTGTCAAGAGGTGTTCCAGCAGTCGTCAACTGTTCCGAGTCAGTACCATCAAAGGGCCTAGGGGTACTTGAATCTTTATAACTACTATTCATAAAGATTAAAGGATAAAAAAATAAATAAACCTGAAAACCATAAAAAGATATCATCAGCCTTTCATGAAGTTTATTCTTCCACCAATGGCACAAGTGAGAACAGACTCCCAAATGTTCGCCCCCTACCCCCCAGGGGATGGCACGATATGATTAGAGTGGCCCAAGTGTAAGCCAAACCCTCTTGCTAGGACCGAGAGTATTACAGGAATACAATCATCCCCACCCCAATCATATTATGAGCAAATGCCGGGAGTCCTATCCCCAGAACCAGACGCTCCTGGAATCCGTGGTCCAACCCTGCATAATAGTTCCGCCTTTGAGCTGTCAATCTGATATCTCTCAGGTCAGAACATTATTGGGCAGTTGATGGTCTTACCACAGTTCCCACTATTTAGCTTCGGATATAAACCCATTCCAAGTGATATCTTTTCCTATTTATCAGGTCTAATAAATTTTAGCAAAGGTGGAAAATTCCACAAACATTAATCCAAAGAAATAAACAAAGCCGAGGACAAATTCCTGGGGTTCAAGAGCCCCCTCACCATGTCAAGGTGGTCCTAAGTCGAGGGGGGCTTCTGCCTACAAGACCCTAACATATGACCATAGTCTTGACAATAAAAACATCTCCTCGGTCTTGGGATATATTGCTTAATCTTAAAACGTAAGCATGTGGCATTTATTACATCAGAAAATTATAATTGAATTTTGAAGTGGAATTATGGCTCCAATGATCCTCTTCATTCTTCCAATTCTAATCACACCTTGATCTTTTAATTCTTCCACACTTCCACAAGTTTCCCTTCTGAGTACACCATCAGCTGGGGGTGCACATATTCTCTTGGAGTGATTCCAAAAAGCATGTACTGAACAGTTTACTTTAACTCCTCAAAGATACAAGAATGGTTTTAATTTTTCACTTTCTTATGCTGAGGCAGACTCTACTGTCAGTTTTCCTCGAACTTTAGAAGATATCTTAGGCTCTCGACCACAACACTTCACAATGTCTGTAGCCTATACATTAAGAATTTCACAACTAGAATCTTCCAGACTGAAAGTCAATTACTTATCATAATGGGTTTCAAATATCCCTGGTCATATTTCAAACATTTCTGACCAATTTCCCTTTCATCCGTGGTGGAGCATAAGCCTCCAGTGTAATTACATGAAGTTTTCCTAGCCATGTCCGAACACAGGTTGTCAGAGGAGGGGGCAGAAGTCGTCATCTGTGCCAAAAGGGCATCATCTAAGGGTCTGGGGGTACTCGATGCTCTATTGCTACTCATAAATATCTAATTGAAAGAAAAAAAAATTAAGTAAACCTGAAAAGATATCATCAGCCTTTCATGGAGCCGAAGTCTTCCACCAATGGCACCAGTAAGAACCCACTCCCTAATGTCCGTCCCCTACCCTGCCCTACAGGTGATGGCACAACACATTACGGCGGCCCAAGTGCAAGTCAAACCTGCTTGTTAGGGCAGAGTATTACAAGAACACAATCGTCCCAACCTAATCACATTATGGGCAAACCGGATAGATTGCCTAGAGTCCTGTCTACAGAACCAGACACCCCTGGATCCGTTGTCCAGCCCTGTAGAACAGTTCCGCCCTTGAACTATCAATGCGATATACCTCAGGTCCAAACATTACTTGGTAGTTGATGATCCTACCACAGTTCCTACTATTGGCTTCGGATATAAACCCCAGCCTCAGCTATGATACCTCTTCCCATTTATCAGGTCAAATAAATTTTACCAGAGTGGAAAATTTCACATGACTTACCCCAAAATAATTAGTAATAATATATAGGACTTTTGGACTCGAACCCGGGAATAAATTCCAGGGGTTCAAGAGCCCCCTGATCACGTCAATGTGGCCCCAGGTCGAGGGGGAAGTCGGACAGAAAGCAAATTGGTTGGTAGTAGATGAGCAATGATGTTTTAGATGGGACGTGGGTGTGTGAATCAGTATGCTGATAATTTAACATTTGTCGTGAGCAGTTTGAAAAAAAAAAACTATGTAATCAAACCATTATTTTAGGAACCATAAGGTTTTGGGGAAATCTTTTTGGTTTCAGTTAGCCTGTGATTATCAAATCTGCTTTTCCAATCGTGAAATCCGAAATGCGGAAATGCTAAATACGTTACGTCCACATCCCAGACTTTTGAGTTTCGGGACAAACTTTAGAGCAGAAAACTTATCTCTCGAGTTGTTTTGTCATTAATCATCATTCTTATATTCTCCCACATTTCGCTGTACATCTCTACTGTTGATTTTAGCTAAGAAGATTGATTATCCAATTTACTCTCACTCTCATAGAATCATCAGCGTACAAGATTAGAGTAAATATACATAGCCGTTAATGAATGCAGACGATGTTTTGTGTATTCACAAAAATTCCCTAATTGGGTAACTTGCCTTGTCGTTAACGCTTACCGTAAAATATGGAACATCTTTTTTGATCTAAAGGTAATACGTCTTTTCTTGCAATCTAATTATTCCGTTCTTCATCCAGAAAGTACTAATTATTCCGTTCTTCATCCAGAAAGTAATTAGATTTGATTTTAATTACGGAGAGTTATTTTTTAATTGATTTTGGCTGTTAAGCCATTCAGCGCTCAAGACAGTGAAATGAAGTAGTTCGGCATCAAGATAAAGAGACCAAGTTAATAAGCAAGATGCTGTAGAAGGTTGTAAAGGGGGAACTGTGAGAAAACCTGCCGTTTGCACTACGAAGTAATAGTCACAGATGTTGGACAGAAAGGCTAAAGAAAGGATTCGAGAGCGGAGGTAAAGTGAAATGCTATAATTTGGGGACCGGAGGGACGCTGTAAACACCCTTTATTAACGCCTACAGTGCACCACGTGAGGTGCACCGACGGTGCTAAGTCTCTACGCGGCAATAATTTATGGAAAGTAAAATTTCACTAAAATAATAAGTTAACAGGCTTATGGTTAGGACTATTTTTTCCTAATTCCTGTATGTCTAGTTCATCTGACCTGTGACTCCTACAGTCACAGTGATCTAGCATGAACTACAATGGGGCCATTATTTACATCATAAACATAGATCGCATTGCACTTGTTCTCTGGCGATACCCTTTCTTTGGACTCTTCTTAGTTTTAGCAAATGCATGAGATTACGTCTACTGAATTGTGTCATTTATTTCGATGAATATCTAATGAAGAAACCTGTGACACCTCATCTTTATTTTACCTGAATGAATAACTTCAAAGAAGATACCAACCTGATACTAAAGACTAGGCGAGTGATATTCCACTTCTAGGGTAATTTTTTCCCCTTTAATTTCCAAACAGAAATGCCATACACAGAAAACGATTGACATTTGATATTCTCTGCCGGATAGATCACCATCTAAAATGAAAAAAAAAAAAAGTAAATGTCATATGACTATCGGAGAGAATGTCGAGTACGTGTGGTACCTTAACCGAGTCTGTCAGGCGTAACTGCCATCCTTTACAAAGAGGGAAGATACGCTCGGAAATAACAAAAGCATGTGATAAAAATATTGGACGCTCCCATCGGTTCTACTGTTCATATTTTCCTACTGCTAGTTTGGAATAACTGAAAACCAAAATACCGGCAAATATTTTCTTATTCACCGATAATAAAACTGCTTCCGTCACTGATAAAAGTGGCATGGTAACAGGTAGCGTACACGCTTTACTTTGCATCATCAGGAGATTTTCCGTTCAAAGGCAAAATGTAAATAATCTCAAAAGTAAATCTCCTTATTCCTGGTATTTGGGGAGAAGCTGTCTTCCGATGCCTCGCTGCATTTTCTGCCTTCTGAACAAAAAGTAAATATTGCTAGAAAAAATTATAAAAATTTTATTGTAAATGTTTGAAGAACAAAATAAAGTGCGTGTCTGTCTTACAGAACTCGAGAGGAGATTTGACTAGAGGACAACACAGGCATGTTTTTGCAGATTCTTCTACAATTAGTATTAAAAAAGTCTAATCACTAAAAATGCTCACTAATAGCAATATCGTGTATATTAGTCAAAGCTTGCAAGCAGACACTATCGAACACCCGAACAGTGTTCATTATTAGTTTTTTCTCATTTCATTTTTTTAAACCCTGATGACAGAAACAGTACTGGTGCTCGAAATAAACTTTTAAACTCAAGTATTGCAAACTCTGATAAAAATTCAAGGTAAACTGGAATTAAGTCGATTTCGGATGGATGACAGTTTAGTTATGACACTGTGGCATTTTCAGCCCTCTAAAAAATCTACCCATTAACAGAACGTGAGAAAAATATGACTGCCTTCCTATGTACCTGCATCTTCCAAAATGGTAACAAATTTCTGCTGCACGGATGATATGCTGGTCATCATCTAAGAATCACACGACTGAAACTGACAAATTTATCTTTTGCTCACCCGCCTCCCCCAACCCCCTCCCCCGATCACTGTCATTTTGTTCCATATGACATGAGGACGAGGTGCTACAAATTTCAGGGTAACCTTACAGATTTATGAAACTTATTTGCACGATCTCCATGTCCATCAGTTTTCGGGCTATCCGGACATAGTAGACTAAAGGTCTGGATTCCTGAATCCTTTGGAAATCACACCTATCTACAATGTCCGTATCACCACAAACAACTAAGCTCTTCCTTGAGCGAGTCGGTAGAGTTGTGGCCTTGCACTCGTTATGCCCGAGTTCGACTCTCCGGCCGGCTAATGGAGTTAGAGGAATTTATTTCTGGTGATAGAAATTCATTTCTCGCTATAATGTGGTTCGGATTCCACAATAAGCTGTAGGTCCCGTTGATAAGTAACCAATTGGTTCTTAGCCACGTTAAATAAGTCTAATCCTTCGGGCCAGCCCTAGGAGAGCTGTTAATCAGCTCAGTGGTCTGGTAAAACTCAGGTATACTTAACCACAAATAACTAACAAAATAGAACTAAAGCTTTCGAGTGAAAATGATATGAAGGAATGCTTAGAGTAACTGAATATCAGCCTTTCCATCAAGCAACTTGCAATCGATCCAATTCTGAATGTCAATAATGACATTTATTTTATCCTCTCATATCCTTCAGTTACTGAAAGAAAAAAAAATCCGAGTACCAGGTACTGGGAGTTCGCAAGTTAATAATTCATAAGCTATTCGGCGAACAGCAACGTCTCAAAGGGAATGTTCTTATTTATTAATATGAATCTCTATTACAGAACAGCTAAAAGACAGCAGTTCTGCTTTGTTAAAACACAATTATTGAAAAGTACATTATATATTTCATATTTTATGTCATTTGATAATTAAAGATTAACAGCCATGTACTATAAATATTTTACATGGTGTTGGAATGCGTAGCAATATTTGTCATTTCTTAGATCGGTATTTATTTTCCTACTGCAAAGATTTGCTGTTCTTTTTCTGCTTGAATCCTCACTGATTCTTACCGTCATCCTTGTGCAGTTATATCTGGGTTAGCAAATACAGTAACACAGGAAAAAGGATGTGAAAAATTAGGAAAAGAAACTCTCAAAGGAATGTCAATTTGGGGCGATGAAAGAGTATGGGGAAAGAAAGAACCGCAAACGATGTACCACAGAAGTAGAAAAAAGGAACAAGTAATCTGACAAGAATTACAGTCAAAATAAGTTGCAGTTGGGAAGTTAGATATCAGTCTATGGCAGGAGAATAAATTCAAAAATGATAAGCCTGGACAACTTCTCATGATGACCCTACTAAAAGCAAGAGAAATAGTAAATTTACGATTATAGACTGTTGCACTGACTGGTAAGAAAGTTTGCCTTGTAGAATTCTTAAAAAAAAAAAAAAACACGCCATTTGAAAATCCTGTAGGGAATGAATAGTTTGGGCATTCTTAAACAATACTTATGGAGACTATGCAGGAATACCACCAGGCCAAATAGCCCTGTTCCCTGGTAGTGTACTGTAGTAAGGCAGAGAATAGGAATACCACCAGGCCAAATAGCCCTGTTCCCTGGTAGTGTACTGTAGTAAGGCAGAGAATAGGAATACCACCAGGCCAAATAGCCCTGTTCCCTGGTAGTGTACTGTAGTAAGGCAGAGAATAGGAATACCACAAGGTCAAATAGCCCCGTTCCCTAGTAGTGTAGTAAGGCAGAGAATGATCGAAGTATAAGGAGTAAGAAAATTACGGCATACATTACGGCTAACATAAACCCACTCTCTTTCCCTCATGCTCGACACTAGCTTCCTACCAAACTTTCCAAAATCCCTTTTCAAGTGCTTGTAGCACAGACCCTTCTCTTTCCAGAATTTATTTTACATGCATCTCAGAATTTCCCTTCAATTCCTCCACCTCCACGATCCGTTTCCTGCCAATTTCCTATTGTCTCTTACGTTGTTCCTAGTATTACCATCTTAGCTTTCTTCTCCCCCTCTAGTAAACATTTCATTATCTCCACTTTCCATTAATTATTCTATCTTACTTCTGATACGCAATCTCCTCTTACGAAGGGCAGTGACTTCCAGCCTTGTCTCTCCCAGGAACGTTTATTACTCAGTGAACGTTATTCTCTGAATTTTGAAAACTGCGCTTTGGTCTACCTCTGTTCACTCTCGTCATGTCTTTTCCTCTCTGAAGACCGGGTGACTTCTTCGATTAAATTTTTTTTTTTTAAATCGTTTTAATACGTTGCATCCATAATATTTTATCTGTCATTTTCATTACAGCAAGCACTGTGGTCAGTAACTTAAATTTGCTACATATTAAACTGCTTCTCTTTATCTGGAAAAACCTGCTTCCGTTTAAAACTAGAGAAAGTTTTCATGTTCTGTATTTTCTGATGTAATTACTGTTTAGTAGTAAAAATAATATTGTATTCTGTGGATATTTCAATAGGCTTCCATATAATTATTGTATCTACTTTCCAAATACACGAAGCGTACCTGTCAATTATCTACAATATTTATTAACAATTATTCAGTACAAATTATATTCTTTTTTTATATTAAACCAAGTAAAAGTTTTCACCTAGTTCCGTAAAAATGAAAGACCATCATGAATAATAATATTTTTTAAAAAATGCCGTTGTTATTCTAATAACTTCACTCTCGTTAATTTCATCCTTCGACTCCCTTTATGCAAAAGTGGGAAACGAGAAGGTTAATCCCACGGAAAAAAGTAAATTGAAGCTTCTAAACAATGTTTTATTTTTCCCAGCTATAACAACATCAGGACAAAAATAACAGGATTAATAATAATAGTAATTCATTGTGACGCAGAAATTCAACTTCGCATGTAAATTACACATGATTCACGGACCAACCAACCCCGATTTCCAGTTTAAATGTTGACGGAAATATATCACGTTTGGAAATAAATTGTTGATATATGTATTTAGGAACATATTTTTTCCCATTCATCTCTTAAAATGTCTGCATTTACAATTTCTTCCTATTTATAGATTTCGTATTTTCAAGCCTTCAACTGAGTGTACATACATAACTGACTGCATCTAAAGTACACCCAACTCCGCTAATTTAGTTATACTTTTGCTTTTGTCGCCATCTAATGTCTAATTTCCTACGCGAATGCTGCTGTCCGCATAGTAAAGGGAATACTGGTTTTTATCCATTCGTCGATACTTCTTGGCTTAAGCATCTTTTCTATGGTCACTTTCTTTTCAAAACACGTTCTCCTGAAATATCATTTGAATGATTTCATAATACGATTCCGGTTTAATTTTATTATGTATTTCTCTCCTTCTCCATTCGTCTTCCTCATTTCGCATGATAATTCCATAAGTACCTATTTTTCTCTCATTCTTTATCATTATCATTATTATTATTATCATTATTTTTTGGTATGCTCATGGAAGCTTCTTATCTTATTTCACTTCAATTAACACTTTCTTTTCAATTACGTTTATTGCTTCTTTTGATCACTTTTTATACTTTTACTGTTGTCCTCTTTATTCTCCCCTCACTGTTTATTTTATTACTATCTATATCATTTCTTTGTCTCTCTCTCTCTCTCTCGCTCTCTTTTTTATTTAAGATTATTTTATCCATATTTCTCTGTCCAGACATAAGTTTCCTTTTAACCCAGAATATTCTGGTCAGCCTCTGATCTATTCCTTGTGATTTAGTCCAGTTTCACATATTACTTCCAGTTCCCTTTAAACTCGTTTTTGTTCTATATTATTACAATTCTGATAAAGCATTCTGTCTTGTCTTCACTGCATTTATTCATTTATATCACACAATAACTTTTCACATATTTCTCGTATATACTGATTACATGTTAATCTTCTGATGCTTTCTCGATATTGAGATCGGAGAAACGGCTGCAGAGCAAAAACCCTCCGTTCTATTGTGGTTAAATTGATACTGAAATAACCGTGGATGAATTGAATCTTGACTATGAAAGATTTGAATGCTAAGAAAGGCGGTATACAAAGGAAAAAAAAGTTAAGTATATCTTAGTTTAATCAGATCACTGAGCTGGTTAACAGCTCTCCTAGGGCTGGCCCGAAGGATTAGATTTATTTTACGTGGCTAAGAACCAATTGGTTGCCTAGCAACGGGACCTACAGCTTATTGTGGAACTCTGAAAGAACAACACTTGGTGAGTTGATTTAAAAAGGCTTTTGACGTGGTTTGTACATCTGGAGAGAACGGATAAATGAACGAGTAAGAAGCAATTTGGACTACATGCCGATTTCACACGAACGGCAGGAAAAGACAGAAAAGGCAAAACGATAGAATGATAAAAAAAAATGTAAGGAGAGAGAGAGAGAGAGAGAGAGAGAGAGAGAGAGAGAGAGAGAGAGAGAGAGAGAGAGAGAGAGAGAGAGCATTCATGATTTCAGACCATTATTCTTTCCTAATTACAGTGTGCTTCAGAGCTGACTGGATTCCCCTCGTCTAGTTCACTGCATTTCCTGACAGCTATTGAAATTCACACTTCCACCTCCTGTATACTTGCAACATGCGTATTACAATTTAGGTCTTCTTTACAAGATCTGTTTATATAATCATGGCCATATTTACCTCTCTATGCTTATTTGGAAATTATTATTAATAAACTAAACACTGGTAAATTTTTTATTCTAGCCTATTAATATTATTCATTTGTCACACTTTTCATCAGATCTTCCATGAAATTTGACAGGAAGGTACCACCACTAACCCTTGTATAACTGAGCAAAATGATTCTGACAGAGAACTGATTTCGAAGTCACAAAGTCACATGATACTTTTATTTTACTTGTTCATCAATTTCCAGTCATGTATCAACTCCGGGAAATACATTTTCGGAGAATTGGTAATACCAGGAATGACGCAGTTTGGGCCATTCAGCGAAATTCACCCCTGCGCTGAATGGATTATAATATCAGACTGTTCTGAAATAAAAAAAAAAAAGTAAAAAATGCGCCGAAGTTTCTTCCGCACAATCGAGTCTTCTGGACAGCGTATAATACTGCATGAAACTCTCAGCCACGGCCCATGAAACTATCAGCCGCGGCGCTTGACACTTTCAGCCACGTCCCGGTGGTGGCCTGTGTTGTTGGCACCTATAGCGGTGCCAGATGCACTATCCATGGCTAACTTTAACCTTAACTAAAATGAAAACTACTCCATGGCTAACTTTAACCTTAAATAAAATAAAACCTACTGAGGCAAGAGGGCTGCAATTTGGTATGTGTGGTGCTTGGAGGGTGGATGATCAACATAACAATTTGCAGCCCTCTATCCTCAGTAGTTTTCAAGATCTGAGGGCAGACAGAAAAAGTGCGGACGGACAGACAAATAGCCATCTCAATGGTTCTCTTTTACAGACAACTAAAAAAGAAATGAAAGAGTGGAAGGCACTTTGACGACTAAGGTTGATTTTCTACGAGACTCTCACAGGATACTTCAATGGGTGTTGTAATGGGAACAATAGCAATCACATAATGATTAGGTATGTTAAAGGCTTGTAATCAAATTTAATTATCAAGTACAACACCAAATTAGAATTTTAAATCATCTGACTGTGTCGTTATATTGTTAAACTCGGTGCAGAGCAGTTCCATCTAACGTTGGAAATGCGACGGAGAATATGAGAAACTTCTCTCGCATGGTGAAGCTAACGGGCAGGATAATGAGATAGATTTACCCAGTTATTATCTTTAATGAAAACGTATACACGTTCGTGCTAATCAAACTGAGCTGACAACTAGCTGGCGGAGAAAGCTTTCGCAGTGTGGATCAGCTGAAAGTGAAACGAGAAAAAACGGAACCGTGATTACCTAAGCATAGCAGAAACAAAACTTCTATCAAATTTCACGAGGGTAAAGGAGGAAAAGGATAAAGGAAAAATGGATAAAGGAGGAAAAGGAAAAGGAGGAAAAGGATAAAGGAAAAATGGATAAAGGAGGAAAAGGAAAAGGAGGAAAAGGATAAAGGAAAAATGGATAAAGGAAAAATGGATAAAGGAGGAAAAGG
>JANJGK010009822.1:17500-18563 GCA_039081455.1 Macrobrachium rosenbergii
ATCTATGAACAAAATGCTAGGATGAATATATAAATAATTGTTCCTATAGAGGAAATGTCTTAGACAGCTACAATCGACTTGTGGAAAAAATCTTAAGATCTTTTTCTTCAAAGTTTTAATATTCAATAAGGAAAAGCAAACGTTTCGCAAATAAACACTAGAACTTGGCATACGCCCAAACACCGAGAGAAAAGAAAATTATACGAAAAACTGAGAAGATAAAAAGTTGACTTTAACTGAGTTACCCAATACTTTCCATAACCACTGTCACGTCGTCTCCTCCCCTCCCCCCCCTCCCCCGCCCCGGTATTATCTTTAATGCCGTAATGACCACATATTCTTCTATTGAAGCTTAAAATGACGTGACTTTGAATAGCACGCTTCATATCATTTCATCTCCATTTATGAACAACAGAACACCAGAATGAAGAAAATATGTACCTAATAAAAGCAAACAAAAAATTAAAAGCAAAAAAAAAAAATGAATACAGAATTGGAATATTGCTTCCATTAAATCGACGTAATTACTGTGGAAAATTTCCCATTCTGTGTACCCAGCAATTTCGAGGAAAATTATGAATTCTGACTCTTATTTGAGCAAGAAACTTGAAGACCTTCGCTCATTGGCAGGAAATGAAGAAAGTTGGAGAGGACGGGTCCCAAATTGTTCAGTTTTTCTTAATAAAGAAATGACCTTAGGATTAAAAAACTTTTAGAACGGAGAATTTACCAAGAGACCACTTAAGAAATGGCGATTCCTTCAGTCAGATCTGGAAAATAAGTACAATAAATCCTGCATATGGATACTAATCATAATCAATACTTACGGGCTTTTCATAATTTATGAAAAACGTTGTGATATTTTTTTTCTTACGAATGCACGGAAAGTGCATTTATACTCACATACATACATATATACTAACTTTATCACTTACACAATTATCTGTGCATAGATGCAATTACAGACAGGACCTCACTGAAACTGGATGGTACCTAGCGGAGATATTTATTCAATAAAAGTTACAAGCTTTCCAGGACTGACAGTCCTCATTATCAAGTATCT
>JANJGK010009823.1:0-12500 GCA_039081455.1 Macrobrachium rosenbergii
GTAAGTCTCTCTCTCTCTCTCTCTCTCTCTCTCTCTCTCTCTCTCTCTCTCTCTCCTCGTCCTCTCTCTCTCTCTCTCCATTCATATATATATATATATATAATATATATATATATATATATATATATATATATATATATATATATATATATATATATATATATATATATATATATATATATATATATATATATATATATATATTTATACCATGTATTGTGTGTGTACGTGTGTTTGTGTGATAATAATGTGAGTGCTTCTTGCAAATTTCCTTAACTCTTTTATTATACCAAGCAGGGGTCAATAACTTCCTTCGTTCAAAAGAAAAAAAAAAACTTTTATCTGGCTTGGAGCTGGCATGAACGCACAATAAACTCCACGTTTAAACTTGCTGTCTTCCAGCCTGGGGCCAGCAGGTCCTTCTGCTTACTACGGCGGATGAAGGTACCTCGGTACGAACTTTTATGACGTATCTTTATTTTTGACGGTATGGGTCCAGTACAGTGTTGCAATTGCATCAGCATAATTTGCCTCCGTAATTGTCAAAGTTGACTCTCAGTGGGAGATGGAGATTCGATTCGACTTTACAAATTTTGATACAACTTTAAACTTTTGTCATTAAAGGATTAAATTAAAACATTATATTCTGTATATATTTTATTTATGGTAGTTTTTGTTTACATTCTCAAAGCTTAATTACCAAAATTTAAAGCAATGTTATAAAGTGTGGTCTTGTTTTTACAAAAAGCTGTAGTCGGAGTCAGTGTGGCCACAGAGGATGCCGGATATCGCTATTTGACCACGTTATCAGACGAAAACCCACAAAACGGCAACACTGGTCCAATAGTATATTTATGAAGGTCCTTTGCAGCGTCCCTTCGCCCCCTAGCTGCAATCCCTTTCGTTTCTTTTGCTGTACCTCCTTTCATATTCTCTTTCTTCCGTCGTACTTTCCACCCTCTTCTAACAATTGATTCATAGTGCAACTGCGAGGTTTTTCCTCGTGTTACACCTTTCAGACCTTTTACTGTCAATTTCCGTTTCAGCGCTGAATGACCTCTTAGGTCCCAGTGCTTGGCCTTTGGCCTAAATTCTATATTCAGTCATTCATTCGTGACGTGAACACTAGCGGATCCCGAAAATTTTCGCGGAGGTCGCCATTTTTCATATTATACATACACACGTGTGTGTGTGTATATATATATATACACACGTGTGTGTATATATATATATATATATATATATATATATATATATATATAATATATATATTATATATATATACAGTATATATATATATGTATGTATGTATATATATACATATATTCTCTCTCCCTCAGTTTTATTATTATTATATATAATAGATTTTTTTACCTTTTTCCCATAGATATATTTATTTCTTTATGTTATCATTATCTAAATCTCTTCACTATTATTATTTTGACGCTATTTTTCATGGGGGGGGGGGGCACGTGCCCAGGTGGCCCCCGCACCCCGGATCCGCCAGTGGAAGTGAATACAAATACGAGAAAACAGCGCATACTATTCTCAAGCGCGTTATCATTTTGCACCTCTGAGACTGAGGAGAGAAGAGAGAGAAAAAAAAAATGATGGAGGAGAAGATAGAGAAGATACCCGTCACGAAACGTCAGCGGTTGAAGATGGACGATGCAAAAGGGAGACAACTTTATTTCGGTCAATTATGACCTGTCGGGGAAAACTTCATATAAAGTTTATCGCACTTTTGTTCCCAGGTCTTAGGATCTTGTAATTTTTTTTTTTTTCATTTTTCTTTCTTTTTTCTTCGTTCTTCACGGGGAAGATTGGGGAACGATGAGCTTGTTTCTCGCGTGGTTAGTATTATTATTATTATTATTATTGTTATTATTATTATTATTATTATTATTATTATTATTATTATTATTATTTATTGTTCGCATGGTTGTTATTGTAATGATTCTCATTATTATTATTCTTCTTCGCGGGGACGATAAAGGGAACGATGAGCTTGTTTCCCGCTTGGTTATTATTATTATTATTATTATTATTATTATTATTATTATTATTATTATTATTATTATTCACGGGGACGATAGGGGAACGATGAGTTTGTTTCTCGCGTGGTTATTATTATTATTATTATTATTATTATTATTATTATTATTATTATTATTATTATTGCTAAGAAATTCAGAATATTTAAACGTATACATTGATGAGGACCACCGTTCAGGCTTTTGTCTTTCACATAGTACTGCATCTTACTATATTATTATTATTATTATTATTATTATTATTATTATTATTATTATTATTATTATTATTAATAAAAATACTCATAGCAGCATGAGTCTTGAAATGGAGAAACAAATCCACGGTTATGTATGGATACAAATATATTTAAAAATAAAAACTATACAGAGAGCTTTCGAAACCCTGTTTAATTCATTTTTAATATACTTATACCCATACATAACTGTGGATTTGTTTCTCCATTATTATTATTATTATTATTATTATTATTATTATTATTATTATTATTTAGGCGATGAACCCTATCCATATGGAACAGGCCCGTAGGTGCCATTGACTTGACATTCAAACTTCCAAAGATTATGGTATTCATTTAAAGGAAATTACAGAAGATGATAGGCAATACAGAAAGAGAAGATCAGTTATTAGAAAACAAAGATATGGAAAGTTATGTGAGCTGAGGGAAAACGAAGGAAGGGAAGAGGATCCCAGATTTTATTAATAGGTGGGGGGAAACAATTAACTACTATTAGGAAGAATTACATTACGATCCATAACAAACATCAACACGATCACAGCTGTTTATACCCGTAATCACCCGCCCAGTCAATATTTACCGAAGAGTCCGGGATAAGGCGATGTTGACACTCGACGAAAACGACCAACAGTAAACACGGCTATAGCGATATGAAGGGTCGACTCCTCTACTCCGGTATCTTCCCTTCAAACACATTAAACCCGGCTCGATGCCGGATTAGGGGAAATGGTCCCTGGGCCGCCTTGCGATAAACGCCTGATAAACACGTCGGCGTCAACAAACTCGAACGAAGGTGCTGACGAGAAAGTTTCCCAATGAGTTCTGTGAGATTCGTTTCGATTTCGTTTTCCATTTCCAGAAATGCTTTTTTATTTTTCAATTTTTTTAATCTAGGGCGTTTACGAGTAAGTTAGTGATTCAGGGAGAAGAATGAAAGACGTATTTTAAGAGTACTACATTTTTTAAAACTTGTTCGAGAATATTTTTTGTAAACAGTTCTTTGAATTTCTCCAAGGGGCCGTTTTCGTCTCATTCTTTCTACATCTAAATAGTTCCAGGGAATCGGAGAGAACTGTTAACGGTGTACTTTAACACAGTAGGGATCCGGCCTCGTTATGACCCATTCCCGGTAGGCAGTTTCAATAAAGTTAGGTTTTATTTTACAAGAAGGTGACGTTAACTGCTCTTCTTATCCAGGGTTGCGACCTTTATGAGTAGAAGGACAAAACTCAGGTTAGCTGAGTCATTTTTCCTTCTCCATCTCCCTGTCTCTGCCAATAAGAACTTTGTCTCGATTGGGACCCTACCTCCCAACGCCCTCCTACCCTTTCCGTATCCACAGAGAGAGAGAGAGAGAGAGAGAGAGAGAGAGATCTCGAGGCCTATTATTTGTCATCCTGTCAAAGATTTTCTGAAAGTTTTTGACTTTCTTTTGCTCCGTCGTTAAGAAAATCGAGAGGCTTTCTTTACGCCCCATATATCTTTTAAGCAAGTTAAGGGGGCGACGCCCAATAATTCTTCCACGCCCATGAGTTCGCCACGCCCATGCTACGGCACTCCTACAGCTCATTCACGACTACGCACTTATTAGATCAATAAGTTGATGGCCCTGGCGCTTGTGACGCCAGGTAGCTTACTTAGAAGACTTCTTTTATAAGTCTGTGGATTTAATTCATTACCTCGCTTCTAAGATATAGTTCCCCCTTATTATTTCCATCTAGGTTTTCAGAAAGCGCTTTTGGATGAGGTTGCTGACCCCTACGGGTATCCAAGAAGCTTAGGTGCTGTCTGTGTCTGGCGTTTCTTTGGTGGGTCACCCAGACAAGTAGTGACCGGAACCAAGGTGCAGCATTTTGTGGAATCAGAGGTTAATTTCAGATACCGTTCTTTCTATAGGGTCCTCGAATGATGCGGTTTGTCAAGTGACCATAAACCCGAGAGGTCCATGAAAGAGAGAGAGAGAGAGAGAGAGAGAGAGAGAGAGAGAGAGAGAGAGAGAGAACTATCATCCTGCACGAATCACTGAATCATTGTATCGTTGTTTTAAGGATTCCTGTATATTCGTTAATCTATGTCTTGTATATTCGTGAATCTTTGTGTTTTGCTTCCATGTTTGACCGTTCTGATATGCTGTGTATTCGTGAATCTTTGTCTTGTATATTCGTTAATCTTAGTGTTTTTCTTCCATGTTTGGGCGTTCTAGTATGCTGCATATTCGTGAATCTTTTCTTGTTTATTCGTGATTCTTTGTGTTTGGCTTTAACGTTTGGATGTTCTAATATACGCATTTTGACAGAGTATTCACTGCATATAGATATAAATGTTCGCGAATAGCTGGCTGGCTCCATTAAAGAAAGAATATTTATTATCATTATATCACAATTGTTATTATTGGTAGTAGTATTAAAAATACACAAACATTCAGTGTTTGTGTATTTTTCGTACCACAGTTACTACTACTAATAATAACAATTATGATAATAATAATAAATAGCCTTTTTTTTAGTGAAGCCAGTGAACATTCTCTGTCATTTTATAATAATATTTTTCAGCACAACATCAAAGAACAAAGGAAATAAAAAAAAAAGGATTTGGATTTACAGTGCAACCTCGTAAACATTTTTATTTATATTCCGGATGTTACTCTATTTTATAATAACTTTTTCGAGGTAAAAAAAAAAAAAACGCAGTAGCACAGGAAATGCAGATAAATTTAGACTCACATTTTACAATAACTTTTCTGATTTCCAAAAGCACTGTAGCCCGGGAAATGCAGATAGGTTCAGACTCACATTCGCAGTAGTAGGAAAAGAAAAGGAGAACGGATTTGATTTTACGTTTGAAACCACCTTTCACTGTGGACTCTCGTGAAGTATCATGTCAGCGCGAGTTGGTGAGCGGATGCATGTGCAGAGAGAGAGGCAATTGGCCCGAAACTTTTGGAGACCCAGGGCTGTAGGGGTCGATTAAGGGCGGTTGTTAGAGCAGGGCCAGTTGACGGAAAGTGTTGTTGTTGAGGAGAATGGAGAGAGAGAGAGAGAGAGTAATTGGTGAAGAGGGTCGGCGATGTGGACGGAGCAAGGGCAGTTGATGAAGAGGATTTGTGAGTTGTTGGAGGAAAAACCAGTGCTGTAGGAGAAAGTCCTCGTTGAATTAGGGGCTGTCGTTGGAGCAAGCTAAACTGGCGTTGGAGAAAGCTAAAAGCTGTCGTTGGAGAAAGCTAAACTGTCGTTGGAGAAAGTTAAAAACTGTCTGAGAAAGCTTAAAACTGTCGTTGGAGAAAGCTAAAAACTGTCGTTAGAGAAAGCTAAAATCTGTCGTTGCAGAAAGCTAAAGTCTGTCGTTGGAGAAAGCTAAAAGCTGTCGTTGGAGAAAGCTAAACTGTCGTTGGAGAAAGTTAAAAACTGTCCGAGAAAACTAAAAACTGTCGTTGGAGAAAGCTTAAAACTGTCGTTGGAGAAAGCTAAAAACTGTCGTCGGAGAAAGCTAAAAACTCGTTGGGGAAAGCTACACTCGCTGGAGAAGCTAAACTGTCGTTGGAGAAAGCTACACCTGTTGGAAGAGAAGCTAAAAACTGCTGATGGAGAAAGTTAAAACCGGTCGTTGGAGAAAAATAAACTGTAGTTGGAGAAAGCTAAAAACTTTAGTTGGAGAAAGCTAAAAACTGTCATTGGAGAAAGCCGTTATCGGCGAGAAAGTTTCCTCGGTGAGCAGATCTGCGGTTTCTGTGCTTCTGACAGCTCAGGTTATGGAGAAAGGCATTGTATCATAGAGAGATGTCTTTCAAGATAGGAATTGTATCATAGAGAGGTGTCTTTCAAGATGGCTGATGTTAATAAAGAGAGGAAATGTTTTCTGGCGTAGAAGCAATTGCAAAAATCAGTTTCTAGAGAGAGAGAGACAGACAGACAGACAGAGAGAGAGAGACAAAGAGAAGAAAATAGCAAGGTATGGTCGGGAGGGAGAAGGAGTGAGAGATAGACACAGCTGGAGAGAAATATAGTGCAAAACAAGATTTATCAGTTTGGGGATTGTATTGAAGAAAGAGAATTTTATGCAAGTTATTACTGGAGAGAGAGAGAGAGTGAGTCTATAGTAGGACAAAGAATTGTAGTAGAATACGAAACAGCGGCATGCTAGCTGTTGTTAGAGAGAAATCTGTTGCGGTTATTGAAGAGAAAAAATAGCATACTAGCTACAGCTGTCGAAGAGAAAAGAAAGTATAATTGCTACAGCTGTTGAAGAGAAAAGATAGCATACTAGCTACAGCTGTCGAAGAGAAAAGAAAGTATAATTGCTACAGCTGTTGAAGAGAAAAGATAGCATACTAGCTACAGCTGTCGAAGAGAAAAGAAAGTATAATTGCTACAGCTGTTGAAGAGAAAAGATAGCATACTAGCTACAGCTGTCGAAGAGAAAAGAAAGTATAATTGCTACAGCTGTTGAAGAGAAAAAATAGCATACTAGCTACAGCTGTCGAAGAGAAAAGAAAGTATAATTGCTACAGCTGTTGAAGAGAAAAAATAGCATACTAGCTACAGCTGTCGAAGAGAAAAGAAAGTATAATTGCTACAGCTGTTGAAGAGAAAAGATAGCATACTAGCTACAGCTGTCGAAGAGAAAAGAAAGCATAATTGCTACAGCTGTTGAAGAGAAAAGATAGCATACTAGCTACAGCTGTTGAAGAGAAAAGAAAGCATACTAGTACAGCTGTTGAAGAGAAAAGAAACCATACTAGCTACAGCTGTTGAAGAGAAAAGAAAGCATACTAGCTACAGCTGTTGAAGAGAAAAGAAAGCATACTAGCTACAGCTGTTGAAGAGAAATATAACTTACTAGCTATTGGTAGAGAGAGAAAGAAAGCTCAAGTTGAACAACCTATCGAAGGAATATAGAAAGACGGCCCCTCACTGGTTAGACCACCGCTGCTGGAAAAGTTACTCTTCGGTAGCCAAGGCTTCGTTCTGTACCGCGACGCACTGGAATATAAATCATCCTGGGAGAGAGAGAGAGAGAGAGAGAGAGAGAGAGAGAGAGAGAGAGAGAGAGAGAGAGAGAGAGAGAAGGGGGGGGGGGCGGAACGGCGGTTTTGGGGTCGGTAGAAGGAGATTGGGAGGCGGTTTGCAGAAGACGAGGTGCCAGGGAGAATGAATAGGGATGGGGGATTGGTTGGTGTTGGAGGGGGGTGGGGAAGAGAGGGGGGGAAGGCGAAATTTGGGAATGAAGGAATTGATGAAATAACTTATGAGGAATATGCTTCATAAATATCTATCTATCTATCTGTCTGTCTTTTTGTATCTTTACCTCTATCTATCACTATGAATAGGCTGGAGGAAATAGAATGTATAAGTAATTTCTATTTATCTATTTCTCTGTACATCTATTTGTCCTAGCGCCATTCTGTTTAGTTAAGGAAATACAAGAATAACCTCAGATGTTGGTGAGTTTAGGGTAGGTTAAGTTAACAGAAATTTTATTATTATTATTATTATTATTATTATTATTATTATTATTATTATTATTATTATTATTATTCAAAGTGTCTTGATGTAAATGCGTATTTTCAGAAGAATATGCAAAATCGAATAGATATTAATAGTATTACAAGAGATTAGTAGATGGGGAAACACTGCATAGATTAAATATTCATCTCCGGACGAGGGACCTCGTTTTTACCATCATACCCTAATGTATATGCAAATGAGTACGTTAATGTAATATACATGTATACATGTATAATACCTCTTTTTCGGGATGAGATAGCGCCCCCCCCCCACATCCTGCTGGCGACCCACCACAACACACCAACCACCGGGTACACAAATCACATCTTAGGTCACCGGTGGCACTGTACGAACTCCAAAGGAAACGGCCCTTTGTCGTTTCTTCCGCGTGGGATCGATTTCAGGTCTCACTCGAGCTCTTTAAACGAAGGTGGTAACCACAGCCACGTGTGTGTATGTGTGTGTGAGAAGAGAGAGAGAGAGAGATTCAGAGAGAGAGAGAGAGACACCGCCATATGTTTGTGTGTGTATAGAGAGAGAGAGAGAGAGAGAGAGAGAGAGAGAGAGAGAGAGATTCAGAGAGAGAGACACCGCCATGTGTTTGTGTGTGTATGAGAGAGAGAGAGAGAGAGAGAGAGAGAGAGAGAGCCTGTTACAAAATACGGATTTGGAGGAGAGTGAAAGAAACGCAAATGTATTCGGATGAAAAGGCTGAATTAAATGGAGGAGGAGGAGGAGGGGGAGGGAGAGGGATAGAGGCTATCCCTAGAGAAAGGGCGAATGTGAAAGGGAGAGATTGTTAGAGGAGGACAAAGGGGGGAAAAGGGGCAATAACTCGATAGAGGATCTATGGATAAAGTATAAGGAAAAGGAGGGAGACGGGACAAAGACCTCGAGGATTAGAGAAGAAAGGTTTCGGGGGCGAAGGAAGAGCTTGATAAAGGACGCGCGCACGGACGGCGTTACGGACAGACGTTACGGACGGACTGGCCGATGCACGGACAAGGGAAGGGGTAGGATTTGAAGCCATGAATAAGTCGAACTGTAACTGAGAGACGGACAAAAGGAGTAATAAAAAAAAAAAAAAGAAACTTGCCTGGAGGTCAAAGGAAAGTCATATATATATATATATATATATATATATATATATATATATATATATATATATATATATATATATATATATATATATATATATATATATATATATATATATATATATATATATATATATATATATTTTGTTTCCTAACAGTTGATGGATTTAGCAAATGCAAGACAATACATAGTATCACAGACATCAATTGCCGGATCATGGATGAACCCTCTTTGCAGGAAACTTCCATAATATGAACCGTTTCATATACCCACACACAGAAAAGATGCTCATCAGTACGCCAGACGCCCTACTTACTTTCCACCCCCTCCCCTCTTGGTTTTTGGGGGGCGGGGGTGGGGGGCGGATAATAAGAATAAGTAGGTTCCCTCGTCCAGCTGATAGACCGACAAAGGGGAAGAAATTGGGTGATTTTCTTTATGATATTGTTTTCCCCCATTTTCCGCTGTCTGCAACATCATCTTCTCAACACTGTGTGTGTGGCGTATCTGTCGCGGCGAATTTCTTTGTTCTTTATTGTCCGTGGATGGCGACTGGCCTGTACGATTCTATCGTATATATATATGTATATATATATATTATAAAATATTTATATATATATATATATATATATATATATATATATATATACATATACATATATATATATTATATATATATATATATACATATATACATATATATATATATATATATATATATATATATATATATATATATATATTTACATCTCGCTATAAAGCATAAAATCCAAATGAAAATCACATAAAGAAATTCTGAATCCAACTAGAGACGTCAGAAATATACAGTGTATATATGTGTATATATATACAGTATATATAGTCTTTTTCTTTTCATTATACACCCTTCTTCCCTGTAGAGGGGGCCCACGCCCCCCTCTCAAGGGTAGAAGGAGGCTTCCGGTTCTCAGGAAGTCCCTAGGGACACCGGTGTTTGCGTGCCTTCAATTATACGTCCTTTCCCCAATCCATATTGGCCAGGTTATATAATACACATAGCTTATTTAAGACTGTGTTCCGGGCACTTTGGAATAATGATGGAGGCTTGTCATATTTAAAGGATCCTTCCCGTAATAAAAGGTTATTGATTAAAGCCGCCTGTCATTTTGAAATGTCAACTGACTTTCGAAATTCTTAGCGTGTTGAAGGGAGATGTTTTTATTTATACCTTTATTTTTATTAGTAGCATTCGTAGTGGTAATGACGACATGCTGTTATTATCAGTATAAATGTTAGAAGTAATGATAATAATATCAGCAGTAGAAGTAGTAGTATGGTTACTATCAATGTTTACAGGGAAATATTTCCCTTTCCATTTCTTGAATCAAAATACAGCTTCATTCTTAAGCCATCTTCGGCAGCAGGAGAGAGAGAGAGAGAGAGAGAGAGAGAGAGAGAGAGAGAGAGAGAGAGAGAGAGAGAGAGAGAGAGAGAGATATGAAGCAGTCATCTTTAGGGCGATGTGGCGCCGATTCGTCTACCTTGGCCGGCAGTTTTGGAGAGAGAGAGAGAGAGAGAGAGAAAAAAAAACATAATCCGGCGGACAGAATTATTTGGGGGAGAACCGCTCCTCTTGGTGTTAGACAAGTTTAACCACATCTGGCGACTTTATTTGGAGAGGACGTTGGTTGGTGTTTGTGATATATATATATATATATATATATATATATATATATATATATATATATATATATATATATATATATATATATATATATATATATATATGTGTGTGTGTGTGTGTGTGTGTGTGTGTGTGTGTGTGCATAATATATATATGTTGTATATTATGTGTATATATTCATGTGTCTTTATATAAAAATATTTACACCCGTACACACATTATATATATATATATATATATATATATATATATATATATTATATATATTATATATATATATTCTTTGATTGTACAAATATATTTTTTTAAATAAAACTATAGAGAGCTGTCGAGTAACTGTACCGATTTCCAAAATAATATGTACCGTTACGTAACTGTGGATTTTCCTCCAAGAGTCTGATATACAGATGAACTCGGACCAACCAACCGAGACTCGAGTTTGGCTGTCAGTTAAATTCATATACCAGAAAACTTTTGTAATTTTCCGTATTATCGTTTTTATCGTTATTATTTTTTTTTAATTTGAGATAAGAAAACTTTTGTCATTTTCCCCTATGCCCTTTTTATATTTTTTTCCTTAATTTTTAGGGGTGACGGAAGTTTATGGCAGTCATAAATTTCTGTCTTGAACATTTCGTTTTAATTCCAAGAGTTGAGGAAAAGTTGGTCTCAGTCATAAATTTTATTCTACTGTTTGTTCATTAAGATTTTTTTTTTTTTTTTATTTCGGCTGTGTGATTCTACGTCCTCAGATTAAGAAACTCTTGGTTATGTGATGATGTCTTTTATTATTCTTTGCATTTTCTTATTTATTACTTTCCACCTTACGCACAATGAGTCATTTACCTCTATCTTGTGTTTGTAAAACAGTAGTTCCTTGCTAATTCTTTTTGATACCTTAAAAGACGCCCAATACGCATTTTCCTTTATTATTTCTATTCAAAAACTGCCCCTTCTTCTTCCTCTCTCTCTCTCTCTCTCTCTCTCTCTCTCTCTCTCTCTCTCTCTCTCTCTCTCTCTCAGAGGACTCGTTGCTTTGTGGTATCTAGTCTGTACGTCCTGTGCTCGAATCTCGAACCTCAAGAATAATGACGAATTGGCACTTTTCCCTTAAGTCCAATTTGCTTCTGTTGACTCAAGCGATATGTCATGTACCTAACTGTTAGTCGACTGTTGAGGGGTGCAGGTAGGATGAAGAGAAAAGAGAGAAGAGAACACTAGATGTGAATGATAATGGTCTGTTAAAATGTATTCCATCAAATTGGTAGGTCTCGGTTGGACTCTCTCTCTCTCTCTCTCTCTCTCTCTCTCTCTCTCTCTCTCTCTCTCTTCTCTCTCTCTCTCTCTCTCTCACTCTCAGTGTAAGCAATTCAGTATATACTATTAACTCTTGGGAAACCGTTCATCTATTCTCTCTCTCCATGTAAGCAGTTCAGTATATATTATTAACTCATGGGATACTGTCATCTATCTCTCTCACCATGTAAGCAGTTCAGTATATATTATTAACTCATGGGATACTGTCATCTATCTCTCTCTCCATGTAAGCAGTTCAGTATATATTATTAACTCATGGGATACTGTCATCTATCTCTCCCTCCATGTAAGCAGTTCAGTAGATATTATTAAATCCAGGGAAACTGTTCAGCCTCCTTTCACTGCAGTTTCTTTATCATATTTTATGGAGGCCGTGAAACAGCGTTAATGAAAAAGTACTTCGTAGAATAGCGTCTATGAATGTTGTTGCTCCGGCTGCAATTAGCTGGGCTGTGTTATGCCATTTTTATTCCTGTTGGCGTTACCAAGAGTCGTTGTAATTAGTATTGTAGTTGAGCGGATTTTTATAAAATTTATTTATAATTGTTAGCAACGTGATTTGTTCAAAATATCATCTGGACAGTAATGAGTGATAATTATTATTATTATTATTATTATTATTATTATT
>JANJGK010009824.1:0-18536 GCA_039081455.1 Macrobrachium rosenbergii
ATATATATATATTGTTATGTATGGTCGCTAGTCTATTTAAACGATTGTATTATGATTGTTTGCCGGTTTCTCCTTCTTACCATTGTTTTCCTCAGATTGGTGACTTAACGACTGTCTCGGTGAGAAGAGCAGTGTTAGTCAGGTTTTGGAAAGCAGATCGGCAGGTTCTCAACAATGTTCCATTGAGAACGCAACAGCAGCAGTTTTGCAGTATCAGCTTGTGGAAGGTGATTACAGCAACGACAGGTTTGGAGCATCACCTGATCAATGGTTATGGATTTGTTGCAGCAGATGTTGATCTCTTAGGAGGACGTCAATCTAGTTCCTGAGGATGTGACTGTGGCTAAACTACAATCCCATGTTCAGAAGAAATATTCCTCCATAGCAGCTAGGAAGCTGTCGCAATGACATTGTTTTGTTCGATGGTCATCCTCGAGGATCTTGGATTGTGCCTCTGGTTATTATTACCTTGGCGATGAGCAAGTGAATGGCTGTTTTGGTGTATGGTGCATCGTTAATTGTACGTTGTTGCTGAGCAAGAGTAATGGCTCTTGTTGTGTATTGTGTATTATCTCTATTATTATTGACTGAGCAAGAGTAATGACTATTGCGTACGGTGTATTATCATTATTATTGTTATTAGTGAGCAAGTGCTGTTCTTTTGATGATTTATTATTTCTTCGTCTGGGACGAAAGATCAAACACAGAGTTCCTCGTGGACACTGGGGAGTGGAAATCATTTGTGCCAGCCAGCCTGCATGAATGACTCAACCTTACCCCACCTACCAACTGCCACATATCCACCCCCAGTGGAGCGCCACTCAAGATGTACAGAAAGCAAAACATGAATGTGTCATTCAACGAGAACACTACAATTGTACCTTCATCATGGCAGACATGACCATAGCACTTTTAGGAAAACAGACTTCCTAAAAGCACAAGACCTGCTAGTGGACGTAGCATCAAAACAACTGATCCCAAAAACAACTCCAGTACAATCTCCTCAACAGCTGTGCAAACAACCCACCACCACATTGTCACTGCAGTAGCAGAGACGACAAACAGGCCACATCGCAGCAGCTCTCCACTGCCAGAGGTATGCTGACTTCTACAAGACTACCAAGAGGTTCACAAAGATGACCTGCAGCACGACTTAACCAAACCAGCAAAGCACAACATCCAACAGCATTTAGAAATGGAAGGCCCCTCAATCTACATGTGCTTCAGATGGTTAGCCCCAGAGAAACTTTCCTATGCCAAACAAATGTTCAGGGAAATGGAGAATGAAGGAATATGCAAAAAAATCCCACAGTCCATGAGCATCCCCCATTCCACATAGTACTGAAACCCGGCAGAACGTGGTTCCCATGCAGAGACTAATGGCAGCTGAACATCAAAACGAAGCCAGCTAGATATCCATTGCCCAACATAGCAGATATAACCAACTGTGATGCCTTTCTTTTATTTATTTATTTATTTATTTATTTATTTATTTATTTATTTATTTATTCTTCTTTCTGTTATCCGACGTTGTCAAGTTAAGAAGATTACTTTCTTTAGAGATGCTTATCATTCTGGATTTGTTATGTAGTAGCGTGTTTTTAGTTCAGGAGGTTTGAAGAAGACACAATGTAGTTTTCTTTACTTCATTAACACAATAATAAAGTTACAGTAGTATACAAATGAATTGTAGAGCGAAGTTACAGTGAGTGTCAAATGTGAGTCTGTCTTCTTCTATCAACCCACAGTTAGTGAGGCTTACAACCCCACCTTCCGCTTCTCTGCTGTCTTTTCTTCTCTTCTTTCTTCTCTCCCTTCTTCTCTCCCTTCTTCTCTGCTTCTCTCCTTCTTAACTGTAATGGATAAGAAATTTTGGAAGTTTTTGTCCCGCTCCTCTGTAGGCGGAATCTTGGTTTTGGTCCGGCCCTGTAGATGCTTAAAATGGTTAGGCTAATCTAAAGACATACCATTTGGGTGGACTTCTGGAAAAAAACACCATGCGTTTTTGTTATGAATACCTTGTGATTACGAACTCGATTAAGAGCAGTCATAATGGCTTCGTAACCACGACACACACAACTTTTACTCGTGTTTTGCTTTATGTTCCAAGACATCGCTGAACCCAGGCGTTTAAAACACAACACCTTTGTTGGCCTCGATACAAGGTGAATAAGCATTCAGGTCTAGCTTTGTCATGAAATTACAGTCAAAACTCCAAACATATTCCTTTTTCTCTGTTCGTTTCTCTATTCTCTCTCTCTCTCTCTCTCTCTCTCTCTCTCTGTTCGTTTCTTAAAATCTCTCTCTATCTATCAATGTCTATCACTGAAAGGTTTCTCTCTCTTTTTGTCCCTCTATTCAGAATTTCTAGTTATATCCTTACATTACATCACTCGGTCACCTACCAAACATTGTCCTCAATGTTAAACAGCAAAATGCATATAATATTTTAAAAAATCCAACAGTTAATAAAATGACATAACAAAAAAAAACGTTTTTCCAACTCAGGAGTAAAAAATATATGTGTATTAAAGCATCACACTAAAATATAATCAAACACAGTAAAAGCACAGTACCTCATTTGCATGAAAAAATAAAACAATATTAATATACCGTATACATGATGTTAACATCAATTATCAATTATTGTTTCCTCTTAATTCTGTCAAAATCTCTTGTACTTTTCTCATCATAAGATTCCTTACTATAATTATGGATAAAACAGCAAACATCACTATTAGTATCACATTGAATAAAGATAAAAATGGGGAGACAGTTTCTTTATAGTACCAAAATTCATCAACATATTTTAGATTGTCAAGTTTCTTTAATTCTAATTGAGACAGCTTAAATTCCTCAATTGTTTGTGAATAATTCTTATATGGCAAATGTTTATTGAAGGTGTATTTTGTGAAAACATGAGGTTCGTAGTACAATTGATTAGGGATAATTACTTGACAGGATGTTGTAAAAGATTTAACATTATTAAACTTTACCTCTGTAGTTATGTTGTGACATTTAACCTTAGCCACAAAAGTATCTACAGAAAACACAAAACCTCATCATCTATAAGCAAAGCTTCAAACTTACTCTCATAATTAGTTTTACATATATCCTGTTCTTGGTTTTGATTTAACACAATCTCTTGAACACATGGATATACATTAGCATTTACATAAAAACTGTTAAAATCACATATATACTCTTGTTCTTTTAACAAAACACACTCTTGAAACTTTTGTTCCTCAAAGAATACTACAACAAAGCGTGTTCTTCTAATGTAAAATGTTTGATTGTTCCCTTATGAATGACAGGTTGGTTATTAACCAACATGGGAAATGGATACAATGTGACTAAAGCGTTTGTGATCCTAGTATTGAAAGGTACAGTCAATATAATCTGATTAAAAATACTTTGGCACTTATTAAATTGTAATACATGAATACATCTTCTACCAGTGGCTGCAAATGTTTTTCCATGATATAAAACTTAATTATGTCATCAAGTTCTTTAGGAGTAATTAATGTTGAACTCAGAATACCTTTGTAAGCCAGCAAAATAGCATTCAAAACACGTTTGTGTTCTTGCAACACTATTTTGCTTTTTAAAGCGAAAGTATTTAAGATCTGAATATTTTCTAATTTATTCAGTTCGTCCGTCATAGTTTTGGTGACTGTTTATGAAGCATTTCAGTTTTTCTATTTGTTCTGTATTCTGGTTTTGGGCATTTATTACTTTATATATTTATTACTGTTCCTCTTGCTGCAGCCCACTTTTCTAGTCTGCCAATTCTTTGTTTTTCTTATACAACATATAATCCTGTGGCTACCCCAAATAATGTGTTCAAAGCAGTTCCAATGAAGGGTAGGAGGGATCGCTTTGATCTGGTTTTTAGAGTCATTTCTATTTCTGCACTTAAGTTTTCCAAAAAAACTGTAACACTTATTATCCTCTTTTTGCATAATTTTCCCAATATCCAATTGTATGTCCTTTAAGTTTTTCTCGTTGCTTAATACTGATGATATGTCTAGTTTTATGATGCCCAAGTCCTTAATCATTTTGACGTTACCATGTCTTTTCAACAAAGATCACTTTCTTATTTCCACTTCTGATAAAATGAGCCACACAAAATTATTATAAGGATGAGCCGCATTTTGTATCTGTAAGAATAGACCTGTATCAGACTTTCTATACATGTATACATCCTACATACATTACATTTATATATATGCCATATACATTTATATACACAATTAACTCTGTCTGCTTCGCAGATTATACCTTTCGGTTTCAACCGTATCTACACCATTTTCATGTCTTATGTTATCTATATCTTCAGAGGACCATCGATCTGTTTTTACTACTTTGATATGATTCCAGTGAACTACTTTTCCTTTAGATCACTTTCATTGATTACTCTATATTTATTTAATTTTAGCACTTCTACAACTCTATATGGTCCAGTGAATTTGGGAGATACCTTTACATTTGGCCCTTCTAGAACATGATTTTTTACATAAATTTGAGTACCTACTTTAATGTCTGGTTTAATGGTACCGTTATTATAATATTTGGCATGAGTATTATGTAGTTATAAGTATGTCTGGGTGGTGTTGCATCGTCTAATAATGTGTTAGGCATTCTTTTCTGATAACCATACAGCAAAAAGTGTGGGGATTCTCCTGTTGTCTCATTTACAGTATTATTCACTGTGAATTGTACGTCTTCTATTGCTAAGTCCCAATCTTCTGTCCGTGGGCTCACTGAAGTTTTCAGGATATCATTTATTTTACGATTAGTTCGTTCTACTGCTCCATTAGAACATGGTTTGTAGCTGTTATTTGACATTTATTTATTGCATAAAATTCACATATTTTCTTTAAAAGATCACTAGTAAATTCAGCAGCATTGTCCGAAAGAAGAGCTTGTGGACATGAATGTCTTGTGATAATTCTAGATTTAAGAGCTTCTGCAACTGTCGCTGCATCCCTATTTTTTACTGGTGCGATTTCTACATATCTAGTTAGATAGTCTGAGAAGACTAATATGTGTTTATTTCCTCTGATAGTGGTTGGAAATGGACCTAAAAAGTCCATAGTGACTACCTGAAATGGATTTAATTCTGATGGATATTTTTCAAGTGGAGCTTTAAGATTTACGTTACCTTTATGTGTGTTACAAACTATACAGTTTTGTACAAAGTTTTTGGCATCTTCACTACAATGTGGCCAAAAATTTCTGGTTATGATTCTGCTTGTGTTTTTAATTCATGGATGCCCTGCTAACTTATATGAGTGTTAGTTCCAAAACTTCTCTGATTAGTGCTTTTGGGATGTATAGACGAGAACAACAATCCATTTATTAATTCAAAATCAGGTTTTAAGTCATTAACTGTCCTACTATATGTCTGATTTCTGCATCATCTTCTTGTATTTTCACTCTTTCTAAATCCAAGTCTACTACCTAACAACTAAAGCAAAAGGTATTAGTAGTAATGCATTTTTCTGTTTCTTCTTGAGATCTGGATAATGCATCTGCTAAGGTGTTAAATTTCCCTGGAATATATCTGAATTCTGGGGCAAATTCTAATACACTAATAAACCATCTATTGAACTTCATGCTGTTGGTAAAGGCTCTCTTTTTAAATAAGTCACAAATGGGTTTGTGATCAGTAAGCACATTAAACTTATGACCTAAGAGTATGTGTCTAAATTTCTTTAAACCACAATATAAAGCTAAACATTTTCTTTCTGTTTTTCTGTAGTTTCCTTTCTGCTGGATTTAAAACTCTACTAGTATAATATACTGCTCTCATTCTAGTTTTTGCCCTTTGCAACAATACTGCTCCTAGTCCTGTACTTCAGGCATCACAAGCTAAGTAAAAGTCTTTGGAAAAATCTGGATAAACTAGAACAGGGTTCCTGGTCATTTTGCTCTTTATTGTTTGAAAGGCTGATTCTTGTTCATCCTTCCATTCACAGTAAATAACCTTTTTGGGAAGTTCTGGTAAAGGTTTGGCTATAGTAGCAAAACCCTTTATAAAAGGTCTATAATAACCTACCATACCTAGGAACCTTAATGCTTTCAAATTAGTGGGAGCTGGGTAATCAACTATTGCCTTTATTTTACCTGCCTGCATGCGTAGTCCATCTTCATTAATTACATGACCCAAGTATTCTAATGATTTCATCAGGAACTGACATTTCTTTAATTTTATTTTTAGTCTTGCAATTCTTGATCTCTCTAAGACCATTTCTAATGTTCTGAGGTGACTTTCTAAGTCTTTGCTAAAAATGATTACATCGTCTAAGTATACTGTAACATTCTCTATGTCCCCTAGAATCTGTAGCATTAATCTGACTAATGTTAATGGGATCGATGTTAGTCCAAATGGCATTACTTCAAACTGTAAATGTTCTTTATGTGTGCTGAAGGCTGTGAACAGTTTCGATTCTTCATCTAGAGGTATTTGCCAATATCCACTAAGCAAATCTAAGGATGAAAATATTTTGGCCCCTCCTAAATGAGCTAACATGTCTTGGATTACTGGCATCGGCATTCTATCTGGAACTGTGTTGGAATTTAACTTCCTGTAATCTATTACAAGTCTCCAACTACCATCTTTCTTTGGAACAAGTAACAATGGTGAATTATATGGAGATTTAGAAAGGAATTACTACTCCATCTTATTTCATTTCCTCTATCAGCTTGTCAACTATGGGCCTCTGGCTTATTGGTAATCTGTAATTAGGAATAAAAAATGGCTTGGCTCCATCATCTAACAAAATTCTATGTTGTAGAACAATTGTTCTTCCTAGTTTATCTCCTTCTATAGCTATTACATTTCTGTATTTTTCTAACACCTGAATTAACTTGTGTCTGTTTTCTGGAAAATCTGTTTTATTTACTTCTGAACTTACTTGAAATTTTTGGCCAGTTACAGAGAAAAATGCTTTTTCTTCTACTGTTAGTAAAGGATTGTTAATGGGAATTCCTATGCAAAAGACAATACCTGCGTATAAAGTTAGTCTGTTGTCTGAATAATTTTGTACATAAACTTCGCAATTACCAATTCATACGGACGAGCGAGTTATCCATTCTGACAAAATTTGGTAATCCTTCATTCAATAATAGAATATCCTTACCCCTTACAGCTTCTTTTGATCTCAAATATATCTTTGTTAAACATTTTGGATACAAAGTCACTGCTCTGTTAAGTATAAATTATATTTTATTATCATCAGCTGTGCGAACACAACATATTTCTTCTTCTTTTGTGTCCGAAAAATAACAAAGTTCTGCATATCCAGGGGTTTCTTCTGTTACTTCTATTATACTACTCAGTTGTGATCTATTTAACTTATTTAAGAGTAATACTTCATTTAGTATTTTCCCTTCATAATTCATTACTACATTGCTGCAATCATAAGTACAGGCGCCTTTATTTTTTTGAGATTCAGTATTTTGCTGACTATCATAATTCATATATCAGTAATTATTGATATTGGAGTATATATCATCTATATGTGTATTGTTGAGATGTGCACTTCTCAACAATTCTGTATTCTGGGATCGTGGGAATTCCTCTTTTCTATCTATTTTCAATTGTTACTTATCTGTCTTTCCTGTTTGTTCATTTCAACTTGTCGGAACTGTCTCAGACAAATTGATCAGATTTGGGTAAAACTTTTCTTCGCCAAGCGTAAAACATACGCTCTTCTGACTATCTTGTTTCAGGCTAATCTTGCCTTCACTACAATCTATTATCATTCCACATCTCTTCATTGATTTAAATGAAAATAATACTTGTGCGGGAAAAAATCAGTCTTCTAAAACTATGAAATTTTCAATAAATTTATGTGATAATATATCAATTTCTAGGTTCACGTTCCCTAGACTTTTAATCGGTTTCCCAGATACTCCTTCTATTTCCTTTACTTTGAATCTGAATCTGATTTTCTGCAATGCCTAAATATCTAGTTAAAGTTATTTTATCAATTATATTTACAGTGGTACCTGAATCAATGAGTCCTGTGCATATGTTTCCATTTATTGGAAATTTTAGTATAGGCAGATCCTTTTATTTATTCCTTCCTCTTTCATGGAAAATACTACTTCTTTGCTTTGTAAATAGGAAAATGCTGATGAACCTTCATTTCCCATTGTAACTTTTTCTTCTTTTTCTCTTTCATCTCCTGAAAGTGGTTCACTTTCTTTTCTCTGTAGAGGGGCTAATTGTCACTGGTTAGATGATTTATTTATTTTCGGGCGACTGTTATTTATCTCTACAGTTTCTTTATGGGCTTCCTTAAATGCCCGATCTGTTTGCAAACTGTGCAGATTTTAGGTTTTCTGCATACATTAGTGGAGTGATTTGTATACCCGCAGTTTTCACATGTTATTTTTGGTCTAGCCCCTTGAGCTGTATAATTCTCTGGTTTTGAATTATTCATGTTTGGATATTGACTAGTATGATATCTCATGGGTGGACCGTGGAATTGTCCATTCGTCGATGCATTCTGTCTTCCTTTCAGTTTTGGATTCCACTTTCTTCGAGTATTTTGTGCATAGTTCCTTTGAAAGGAAGTTTGTCTATTCCCTACTTGTTTGGAATTATCATTATACTTATTATTTCTTTGATATAATTCACTGGTATTTCTGCCTTTCCTTTCATTTTGTGTTTCTGTTACCCCTACAGATTCCTTAGAAAAATCTATTTCTTTCTTCTGAATCTCTTGTCTCATGGCTAATAAAGCGGTAAGGCTATCACTTTTAGGATCAATCTTTACACTCTTGAGAGCCTTCTTTTCTTTTTCTCCAAGTGCGTTGTACATGGTTCCAAATGACAAGTAATTTAACACATGTCTTAAACTGACTAAATCAGCTTCTGTATCACCAAAATCATTCTTACCTCCTATTGTAATGTATGTTTTTCTTAAGTCTTTTATCACTTTGTGGGTTGCTTCTTCGATATCTGTGCTATTGATTCCCCATCGTAGTGATGGTTGAGAAACTTATTTATGTTATATAAGGCATCACTTTGACTCACTGGTTCCCAGATTGATAAGCAGACTCTTTCAAACTCGGCATATGTTGTTATGTTGTTGAACCTAACCGAATTCAAAGTTCTGTGTGCATCACCATTTTCTGAACTCACCAGAAGCAAGGCTTTGTTTTTTTTTTATCTTTCGTCTGTTATTCTATTTGTGGAGATACGACTGTCTGCGTCCGCTAACCACTGGTTCACAGAGTATGATTCTAATCTACTTTTATCAGGATTTGAACTCTCCACTCTTCCACAGAATCGTGTGGCTTGCGTAATGATTGCTGCTTGCGCCATATTTCTCAATTGAAATGTATTAATAGGGTTAGTATTGCTGTTATTGATATGTGTTAGTATTTCCTTGATTTAACGATACTGGTGATGTTGGCACTGGAATTCAACTTTGTCTGTCTATTGTTGGTCTTAAATGATAATGTCTATGTCTAATGGTATTTAACAGTTCATCAGTCAAATCCTGCATTACAATGGTATTCTAAATTCATATGAAAACTTATACCAAACACAACAGTATTCAAAAATGCATCATAAAAATCATGGTATGTTAAAGAAAATCCTATCTATCAAACATAAAAAAAATAAAGAAAAATAAAGTTTGAGAGAGAGAACCAAAATTGTTATGTACCTTTGAGAGAGAACTTTTGAGATAATTAATTTTCTAACTTACGTATTTTCTGTTGACGCCTTCCAATCGTAAACTGTTGTGGGTTTCGTCAACTTTTTCACTTCTGCGACCGTGTTGTATTCGTTGTTTTCTGTAGACTCTTCGTTCGCTGCATTTTTATCACTTTCGCGACCAACACAATTTCGTTGTAGCATTCACAGCCGACGTTCACTGCTTTTGCTGCAGACGTTCACTGCTTTCGCTGCCGACATTCACTGCTTTCGCTGCCGACGTTGCCGATGTTCAGTTCAAACGTTCAGGACACGGTCTTCCACTGCCTTCAGGATACATTCAGGATACGTTCACTTGTAGACATTCAAACGGTCAGTCATTCACACAGTCGTTTTTGTTGCTTTGCTGGATACTCTACGGGGTTTTTAACTAGTACGTTTGGGTTGCTGTTTCTTTGCCATGCACCGATGTTATGATGCTCTTCGTCGTTGTTTTCGACTGTTAATGTTTGCAGAGAGATGCTTTTTTAAAATTCTGGTATGCGTCTTTACACTTGCATTGCACTATTTGTCTCCGTTCTAGATCAGCTTCAGCTGCCACCATTTAGGTGGTGCCCTTTTTTTATTTATTTATTTCTTCTTCTTTCTGCTATTCGTTGTCAAGTCAAGAAGATTATTTTCTTTAGAGATGCTTATCATTCTGGCTTTGTTATGTAGTAGTGTGTTTTTAGTTCAGGAGGTTTGACGAAGACACAATGTAGTTTTCTTTACTTCATTAACACAATAACAAAGTTACAGTAGTATACAAATGAACTGCAGTGCAAAGTTACAGTGAGTCAAATGTGAGTCTGTCTTCTTCTATCAACACACAGTTAGTGAGGCTTACAACCCCACCCTCTGCTTCTCTGCTACCCTCTCTGCTGTCCTTTCTTCTCTCCCTTCTTCTCTCCCTTCTCTGCTTCTCTCCGTCTCAACTGGACTTGATAAGGAAAATTGGAAATTTCTGTCCCGCCCCTCTGTAGGCGGAATCTTGGTTTTGGTCCGGCCCTGTAGATGCTTAATTGGTTAAGCTAATCTAAAGACAGCCCATTGGTGGACTTCTGGAAAAAGCACCGCCTTTGACGTCACCGGAACCTATAATTTCCAGTGGCTGTTTATCCCACTAAGGTAACCATGTGTTTTTGTTATGAATTCCTTGTGATTACGAAACTCGATTAAGAGCAGTCATAATGGTTTTGTAACCATGACACACTCAACTTTTTTTACTCGTTTTTTGCTTTATGTTCCAAAACATCACTGAACCCAGGCATTTAAAACACAAAACCTTTGTTGTCCTCGATACAAGGCGAATAAGCATGCAGGTCTAGCTTTGTCATGAAATTACAGTCAAAACTCCAAACTTATTCCTTCTTCTCTGTTCGTTTCTCTACTCTCTCTCTCTCTCTCTCTCTCTCTCTCTCTCTCTGTTCGTTTCTTAAAATCTCTCTCTATCTATCAATGTCTATCACTGAATGGTTTATTTTTATTTGTCCCTTTATTCAGAATTTCTAGTTATATCCTTACATTACACAGCCAAATCAATGGAGTAAAGATCTAGTAGCGAAGGAAGATATAGAAAAGACAGTGATCATCACCCCTTTAGGCACCTACAAGTTCAACTACAGCTGTTTCAGCCTTTGTAACGCAGGGGCAACCTTCCAAAGACTTATGGATGAACTGCTTGGCGACCTTCCCTTCTGTGTGGTCTACGTCGATGACATCCTCACATCTAGCCTCAACCTAAAGCAACAGCTTAAGGATGTAAAAAGGGTGCTGCAGATACTTAAAGAAAACAGAGTCATAGTAAGGGAAGACAAGTGCGAATGGGCAAAGAAAACGTTGGCATTTCTGGGACATCAAAAAACCCCAGACGGCATTAAACCCCTCCCAGAGAGAGAGAGAGAAAAAAAGCAATTGGTGACTTCCCAAAACTTACTGCAATAAAAGCAGTGCAAGAATTTTGAGGACTGGTCAACATTTATCATAGATTTATCCCAAACATTGCTAAACTAACAAGCCCAATCTACACATGTCTACAAGGAAAACCTAAAAAATTAAGTTGGTCAGAAGTTGAAGATAATGCATTTCTTTCAGCAAAACAAGCAATAACCCCTGCATCCACATTATTCTTTCCTCTACCCCACAGGTCCCTCACTTTGACGACTGACATGAGTAGCAGGGCGTTGTGTGTGGTGCTAGAGCAAGACACAAATGATGGTCATCATCTGTTGGTGTTCTTCAACAAAAAGTGGAACAAAAGTACTCCGCTTTTGACAGGGAGCTCCTAGCAGTCCACAAAGCCATCCGTCACTTCTACCACATGCTTGAATGAAGGCAGTTCGTCATCATACAAATGGACCATCAACCCTTGGTACACGCCTTCACAAAGACAATAGATGCATGGTCAGCACGACAACAGTGTCACCTATCAGCAGTAGCTGAACAATCCTGCGCCATAAAGTATTTGAAGGGTTCAGCAAACACCGTGGCGGACGCACTTTCGAGAAATTACGTCAACACCGTCCAGCTAGGGATAGCCTGTCCCGAAATAGAGGAGGCACAAAAAAAGACGTGACCTACAGCAACTGAGGCGGGGCAGCCCCGCCCTTATGTGGGGTGACCAGTCAGTCAACAATGAAGAGACAACCATTGTCTGCTAAACAAGTACTGGACACCCTCACCCCTACCCATCAAAAGGCCACAGAAATAAGGCTTTCAATCTCGCCCACAACCTGTCCCACCCATCAGGCCAGGCAATTGCCCGAATTTTAGCAGAGAGGTACATCTGGTGGGGAATGAAAAAGGGCATAACAAACTGGAAGAGAGAATGCTTTCTGTGTCAGACGTCAACAATAACAAGGCAGGCAGAGAGCAGAATAAGAGAGTTCCACACAACATACCAACGACACGCCACATCCACATCGACATAGTGGGACCTTTACCCACCTTACTAGGTGTACAGATGCCTGTTCACCATCATCGACAGAAATACCAGGTGGCCCAAAGTAATACCGATACAGCAACAGACGGTCGAGTTGTATGGAAGCTCTCATCGGATGGGTCAGCAGACATGGAATCCCACAGATCATCACAAGCGACAGGGGAGCAAACTTCACGTCCGCCTTATGGAACGCCCTCACAGACAGTTTGGGGACAAAGATAATTCACATGACAGCCTACAACCCAGAAGCTAACGGCATTATCAAAAGACTACACCAGTCATTGTAAGAATTGCTCACTGCCAGATGTCAAGGCATGAGTTGGAGAAAGGCATTACCTTGGGTCTTACTGGGCCTGAGAACGTCACCACACGCGACATTCAGCACATCTTCAGCAGAAGCCCCGTAAGGCCAATCATTAACATTACCGGCAGACGTCTTTCAACATCTAACCAGCCCACCATCCCCATCCAACCAGCGCAAAGCATTAAAAGGAATAATGCCGGCTAAGACAACTTACCACATGACCAGAAAAATGTACGTCCCCAACGAACTGCAGAACGCAAAATGTGTGTTCATACGGGTAGACGCTCACAGATCCCTCCTCTCCACAGCCTACTCGGGACCAGACCAGTCAAAGATGCACATCTCTTACGATTTCAAAAATTTCAAATTTTCCCATGTGTTAATGCCCAGTAGTTCTTATAAATAGAATATACCAGATATTCATCAAAACGGCAATTTGCATTAGTTCTTTAGTACAAAAACAAATTAAATATCTTTAATATTCTATTTCTGGCAAATATTTTTCTATGTCAAAATAAAGACGTTTTTGTCAACACTAAATATGTATTTTCATCTTTTATTTTTATTTATAATTTTTTTTTGGGGGGAGGGTGCTTTTCTGAAGATACCGCAGGAAAGCATAAGTGTCCTAATTTGAAATGATACCAAAATCATGAATCTGTCATTTAACTGCCTCGTACAACGGGTATAACACCAAACAGATACGGATTCACATTTCTTTTTTACACAACTGGATATCTGTTCCTCGTTGTGATGTTGCTTAGGAAGCCTTTCATCACAGACACACACACACACACACACACACACACACACACACACACACACACACACACACACATATATATATATATATATATATATATATATATATATATATATATATATGTGTGTGTGTGTGTGTGTGTGTGTGTGTGCGTGTGTATATATATATATATATATATATATATATATATATATATATATGTAGAATCTACTGGTCACTTTTACCAGACACATATGTAATTCTAATAGCCACAATGCCCTCTTAACTTCTCGAATTCTTCGCGCTTTTTTGGATATGCTTGTAACTACGAAGCCGAAAATATCCAGACGGAAGAAATTGAAGAGCCTGTGAATAGCGGTCGCAAGAATCGAACCCGCGTTACCATATTCACAAGGAGGTCACGTTGCCGACCTGGCTACGAGAAGGATATATATATATATATATATATATATATATATATATATATGTATATATATATATATATATATATATATATATATATATATATATATATACATATATATATATATATATATATATATATATATATATATATATATATATATATATATATATATATATATATATTATATATATATATATATATATATATATATATATATATATATATATATATATATGCATATATATATATATATATATATATATATATATATATATATATATATATATATATATATATATATATATATATATATATATATATATATATATATATATATATATATATATATATATATATATATATATATATATATATATATATATATATATATATATATATATATATATATATATATATATATATATATATATATATATATATATATATATATGTATATATATACATATATATATATATATATATATATATATATACATATATATATATATACATATATATATATATATATATATATATATATATATATATATATATATATATATATATATATATATATATATATATATATATATATATATATATATATATATATATATATATATATATATATATATATATATATATATTCTTCTTCTTTCTTTTAACGTGCTTTTATTCCCATTTTTGTATGGGGTATGCACGATGCCTTCTTTTGAAGGACTTTTTGATTTGGCTTTGGGGTAGACCTGTGGTCTCCATCGGCTGCCCTGCCTGACATCGCTTGGACCCCGGTACGTATGTTTCATGTATCATACCCGACCCAACGCCCTTTCTTCCCAGCAGCGAGAAGTTATTGCGCGGGTATGGCGAGAGTTCGAGACGTGTGAGATGTTTGTTATGTTTTTAGAAGGTGTTGTAGTGGCTTTGTATATATATATATATATATATATATATATATATATATATATATATATATATATATATATATATATATATTTATATATATATATATATATATATATATATATATATATATATATATATATATATATATATATATATATATATATATATATATATATATATATATATATATATATATATATATATATATATATGTACATATATATATATATATATATATATATATATATATATATATATATATATATATATATATATATATATATATATATATATATATATATATATATATATATATATATATATATATATGTGTGTGTGTGTGTGTGTGTGTGTGTGTGTGTGTGTGTGTGTGTGTGAGTGAGTGTGTGTAAGTGCGCATACGCACGTGTCTGTTTATATGTATAGTCTATATTTTGATATGAAAAAAATACATATGTGAAACAATACAAATTATTATAAAAAAATATTCTGACAGTCCTAAAAATAGCCTATAGCCATAGAGGCAAACGTGACTTTGTGTGTGCTTGTAAAGTCATTTATTTCAACAACACTTCTGTTCCACTATGAAGTAGCGGGCAATCACTTCATGAATAATTGGGCTTTTGAAATGCATATTTTGGTAAACAAACATTGTATTTCTCTGCAAAATTCCCGCAATTGTGAAATAGAGCATATAAAAAGAAAAATATTTTGTCACGCATTTCAATTAAACATGTTTTGACAATCAACTTTTTCGGCCAGTGGTAGTTCTTAATCTGGTACTTTTTTTGCTTAACATCAGAATTTTTTTTTTTTTTAATGAGCACAAGGGTAAACTAAAATTACATGGTTTTGCTTCTCAGTCTTATAGTTGGGATTTTTCGTCTCTTTTATGACTTAGCTCTTGGGATTTAAATTTAGGTGGTAATTTTTTATGAGAGTTGATTTAATCAACCAGCCTTCCAAAGGTCAGATATTCTATTATGCATTTGATTTAATTTCATTCAGTTTCTGAATCCTCGGCGATTTATGTGTTTTATGAAATAACGATGATTATTTGTTTGCTTTTCCAGCATTTGATGTTTCATCTATGACTTTCTCAACTGGTATCAAACAATTCATATCTTTTTTTATATATCAGTGCTGTTGCATTCCATTTAGAGTTGTTACTGATAAAAGCGGTTTCATTTTGTTTTCCTTGAATTTGTATTGCTATCCAAAGCTGAAAGCTCCCCGAATGCACATTCCACTTAGCATTAGAGATATATCTGTAAATTTGATTTCCTTTGCCACTTTTAACGAACTTATTTTGTCACTTTTTAACGAATTTGAAGTCCGGAATTGTAAATAATGATGAAAAGCTAATTGCACAGATTTTTAATAAGTTAAATATAATACTCCTCTCGTTTAACTGTCTACTTAGATAACTTGGCTGTTTCATTTCCACCATTAAACTATTTCCCCAGATAGGCAGCGGCTCTTAGAAAAAGACAGTCACTTCCCGACCCATACGTTAATTTCTGAATCGTGGATGAACCCACAGTGCAAAAAAAAAAGAAAAAAAAAAAATTCTACACCTTTAGCTTCTTTATATCATTACGCCATTATGCAGAGGGCTTACTAGCGGGCCACTACACACACACACCATGACATTCATTCTATTTTCCAGGAAATTTCACGGTTTCTGTACCTGTACCTGCAAAGTCTGCTATTTAGCTTCCTCTATGTATCCCTCTATTTCTCACTTTTTAAAACTTTTGAATTGCACATGCTTTTCTGCACTCTGCTGTCCCCATTCTTTCCCCATCAGTAAAACCGACTCAGAACAGATACTTACCTTTTCACCAGCTCTACATAACTCTAAGTTTCTCACCCTGTCGGTTCTTTCATGCTACATTTGCAATGCACACAGTATATCCCAGCATATTCAACTTTTTTCTATCATTTTCATTCATCTAATACACTTCACTTCCATAGAGGAGAATTAGCCCAACATTCCATTCATACATTCCACAATTGCCTTCCCAATTCCTTTCTTGCTTCACCTGTTAGGAGACTCACCTCTTTTGTAGTTCTACCATCATTCATTACATATAACCCAGAATACCTACATAAATCAGCTGACTCTATTATTCCACCATTCATATTAATACCCGGTGCTCCATATTATGTTTTAATTTAGTCTCATAAACGTACCTCTATTCACATTTGCTCACATCTGTCTAATCTTTAAAGAATTTTTTAATTCTCTAATTAGTTTCTGCAGTTTTTTCATACCGAATCACTACTATAACATCTGCTATTTACAATTCATTTTCATATTCCACATCTCACCCTTTAGATCTACCATCCCTTTTCTGATTTCTAGCATCACTGCGTCCATAAAGATATTAAACACTCGTGAGGATATAACACACCATTGTCTCAGAACTACTTTTACACGAAATCAGTTATTTTCCTGTCTATATATTCTAACAAAAATATCATTCCATCATAAAACTTTCTAGTTCTCTATATACCTCATCCTCTTACATAATCTAAAGACCCTCCAAGTTATCTTTCTCTCAGTTCACCCTGGACAGGTAGCCTTGTGCCATTTTAGACACACGCAGGTTGCGCAAAACCCATTTTTTCGTTGTGCGCAGCATCCCCTTCAAGTAGGTGGACTCATTTTTCTGGAATAGCTAGTCTTTGTCGAGCTGACATGGAGAGTATACGTGCCCACTTGAAGTCCGCCACGAACACAGTATTTTCGGCGCCGAAAGTTTCTTTTGTGTGTATTTCAGCACTACCTTACCTTGTACGTAAGTAAAAGTGATTTTCAATACTTTTGTAAAATTTATTGCTGCATCATTGTTATTTGGACTATAGTGATAATTTTCGGTGGAAATATTAACGGATGGTTGCTCTGCATAGACCAACTGCCATTTTGGAGATTGCTCATGGCCAAGATGGTTTTTTTGGTACTTTTCTAATTTTCCACTTTTTTCATGTTTTCAGGTTTCGCCATGTCGAGAAGAAATTTCGTGAAGGAGGAGGACTACAATAAGCTGCTTTTCTCTGAGGATGACACCAGTGATATGGAGGACCCCTCTGAGATTGTTATCGAAGCAGACAGGGTGTTTGATGACCTGCACGACGCCCACACGTGGGAGGATGAGGAAGTAGAAGAAGTCACTCATGAAGACTTGGAAGACGAGTTGGAATGCCTCGCACCCCAGGAGGACGAGCCTTCTACATCGAGGGCTGCAACAGCTTTTGCCCTTCCCCTTAGCCCCTCTGAGTTACGAAGCAGGAAGAGGAGGAGAGGACCACTACATCCTGCAGCTGGTGAAGCCCTCAAGAAGTTACCACAAGACATATACAGAGGAAGGGACAAAACAGTGTGTCACTCAGAGCCATACCCTGCCATGCCATCTATTTCAAAGAGTGACAACATTGAGGAGGGGGCTCCTACTACAAACACACTAACTGCTAAGACACCCTTGGAGGTGTTTTCGT
>JANJGK010009825.1:0-18529 GCA_039081455.1 Macrobrachium rosenbergii
TTAGTCTCATAAATCATAATTACCTGTTTTATTGTTTTTTAATCGTCTCGGATTTTGCATTTTTTAAAATCTATTTACAATTATATTAACCTTCCTAACATGATGAAATTAGTCTCATAAATCATAACTACCTTTTTTTTTTCTTAATCAGCAGTAGAGTGGAAACAGCAAAATGAAACCAGACCTGCTAAGTTATTGCAAAATATAAATGTTTCCTTTGAACATTCAGTATAGCATCAGTCAAACTTAACTGATGAAACAACGCTTTTATCTTTTTATCATAATATGTTAATCACATTATCAAAGAATTGTAGCTAATAAAAATCCTTTGCATGGATTCTTCTATATATATATAAATATATACATGTGTATATATATATATATATATATATATATATATATATATATATATATATATATATATATATATATATATATGTGTGTATATAATTACTGTATATATATGTACATATATATATATATATATATATATATATATATATATATATATATATATATATATATATATATATATATTCATTCAAGAGGATGCATCGTTATCGCATCAAAGAAAATTCTCTGGCCAAAATATTTATAATGGATTACCGGTTGGGCCCCATGCCTGAACTCTCGCCTTCATTGGAATTCCAGGACTTCCAGTCACGCCTGGGTTACTCTGTAGAGTGCTCCTTTCTTTTTTATTCTGAAGTGGTACTGATTTGGATGTGGAATTCTATTTTGGTTTAGAGGGCTGTAATCATAATAGAAGAATTCATATTAGGCAATGACGTTGGTATGTAGAATTGTAACAAAAAGCAATTGTGATATATATATATTATTTGTATATAATATATATATATATATATATATATATATATATATATATATATATATATATATATATATATATATATATATATATATATATATATCTTGTTCATTAGCAACATCCTCAGAGTTGATTTTGTTTTATCAATAGCCCTTATCTCTTTAGTTTTCTCAAGTAACAACATTGCACAGAAACTATACTCAATAGTTGTCTTAATCAGTTAGGATGTTTGTGATACCTAGTTAGCACAAGAGTCCAATATATTTCACTGACAGTAATTCGGAAATTCATATCTAACAAACCATGTCTTATTTGAGAAAAATTAAATATAAAGTATGTACACTTTGACTATTCCTCTTTTCGAATGATAAAAAAATGTGCAAGAGCAAATTTCAGATTAAAAAAAGATATATGTTTATTGTCGCGTTGGCTGCGAACTTTCCAAAAATTACAAACAGATGGAGCTCTGGCAGTTGGAAAAGAGAAAGTTTCGCTGGAAAAAAATCAGAACCGAGTAAAAAGTGGATTTATTTTTATCAAAAAAAAAAAAGGCGGAGGGAACTTCAAGTCAACATCCGGTGTCCTTTGAAAAATATGTCTGAAAGCATTCATGCTCACCTTCGTTCACTGTGGCTCGAAAAGACTTAAATACTAATGAAAGGCTCATTTACAATATATGTTTAATATAATAGCTTTTTTAGCCTTTCTATTGTATGAGAAGATTATTCATATCATTACCATTCTCATCACTAATAAAAACAAATAAACAATGCGCTGAAGTGTCTTCGGCGCAATCGAGCATATAATCAAGGCCACAGAAAATAGATCTATCTTTCGGTGGTCTCGGTATAATACTGTATGAGCTGGTCTCGGTATAATACTGTATGAGCCGCGGTCCATGAAACTTTAACCACGGTCCGGTATTGCCTACACTATATCGTTGCCAGAAGCACGATAATAGCTAACTTTAACTTTAAATAAAATAAAAACTACTGAGGCTAGAGGGCTGCAATTTGGTATGTTTGATGACTGAAGGGTGGATGATCAACGTATCAATATAAATTCTTCTAGCCTCAGTAGTTTTTAACATCTGAGGGCGGACAGAAAAAGAGTCGACAGAAAAAGTGCGGACGGACAGACAAAGCAGACACAATAGTTTTCTTTTACAGAAAACTAAAAACGTTACTCGATGTAGCAAAAGCGATAAATAAAAGAAAAACAAAAAGAAAAGTATAGTAATGTTTTGAAACAGCTATTTGAACGTCACCTGTTTAAGGTAAAAATCAGTGGAAATTTGATTTTTTTATTTCTGCTAAATAATTTCATATATTGAAACGCCCCATGAAATCCCTTGTATATTTTCGTAGTTTCAGTAGTTTGCTTATCTTCGTTTTGCACGATTGCCCTTCACAAAAGATACAACTGTGGATGCATTTACTGAGAACAGTCACGCATCCCAATTTAAAAGTTGGCCTGTTAACTGTGATTACATTTTCACCTGCGATTACCTTTTCTGTTAGAGCCATTTTCAATTAGTAGTTTGATAGAGATGCAATTGCTTTTATTGAGGGCTGTTTAAAGCTGAATCATAATGTTAGGGGGAGTTTTTTAGTATCCTTTTGGCACGGAGCAATTACTGGGTAATGGCTTTTGCAAACCATCCAAATTACAAAACAATTATCTGGCTAAAGGCAGTATAAACCGATGCATAAGCCATTTTAAGCTTGCATTGCATGCTTTTATAACTATGATACAAATAAGTGCGATATTGTATGGAAGGAATTTTGATCAAAACAGATTCAATACAAGCAAAGACAAGATTTCTGTTTACTGCATATATATATATATATATATATATATATATATATATATATATATATATATATATATATATATATATATATATACACTGTATATATACACGATATATATAATATATGTTTTATATATATATATATATATATATATATATATATATATATATATATATATATATATATATGTGTGTGTGTGTGTGTGTGTGTGTGTGTGTGTGCATGTGTATGTGTATGTATGTAATTATGTGTGTATGTATGATACAATCAACTGTTTTTATCATTTGCAGCCTCAAGCTCCCAAGGCAAGCAGCTTAAAAAAAATTCATTATCAATCATAAAACCCCAGTAGTTCTCAATACTGATGATGGTGCACACACACATACACATACAAAAAATGTTTATTCCGTGAAAAGTGTTTAATTTTCACTCACCTATTCATTTTTAATTCTCTTTTATTGCCAATGCCCTGGTTTTAATGAAACTTTTGATGCTATAGTTAAAATAATAATTTCCTGTGAATTTCGGATGCTGATGCTATTGAGTGTATTGGGATTTTGAGACTGGCTTTCGGTGAGCGGCCACATTTTCTCTTATTTAGTTGGAAAAAGGTTGGAGACTGTTATTACGGACATAATTTTCCCCATATTTAATTAATTTTTCATGAAAAGAAAGTTGTATCAGGGACTTATGGCTATTACAGTTGGTAACGTGTTGGCCTCGTAATATCGGGAACCAGCGTTCGCTCCCCGTCAAGGGGCAAATAGTGAGACTGTCTCCCGGATGGGTACCGCCATGAGTGACGTCATGGGTGGGGGTTGGGGTTACCCGGCTGACTTCCGACCGAAAGGCAATAGCCTGTGGGAGGACTGAAACTACCAGACTTTAACTTTATCTTTTTTCCTTTCAAGGATGCGGTTAATATAGTATGAACATACTTATCTGTGTCCAGTTCAGTCTCTAGTTGCTTGCTTTCTGTCGTTAGTATCTTTCCTTAGAGCTCTCTTTTAACATCTCTGGCATAAAAAAAAATTCAAACTTAGACGAGTAAGATTAGTGTTTAATGACAACTGCTTACTGCTAATCAAAGTATTTTATCCCTTTACTGTAAATAATCTTTAAATCTGGCGACCTGGAACGTTATAAGCTGTGCAATTATAACTGCAAATCATAGCTCAACAATATTACGAAATATTTTGAATACCATTACAACACTGAGTTTAAAATGCTTTTGAATGTTTCTTTTTCCGGAAACTAAAGCAAAATGTCTGGAAAAAGGAATTAGACATTCAAATACAATTGAATAGTTGAAAGTCTGTGCAATGTCTGTTCAAACAGACGGGTCCATGTCGCTTATGCCCACATGGTTTCAACCAAGGCCAAGAGAGACAAGGTCTCCCCTATTGGGTGGATTCCCCCCCCCCCACCTGGGGTAACTACGTAGGCGATGACTTATCTTAGAGGTACCTGCTCATTATGGCAATTCACCTGCTGACGCAATAAGGAGGTAGACAAAGCTCCGCCTACGTGGGGGAATTGAGGGGAAGTGAGCAGACCTCCTCTTTTTCTTGGCGTTGGGTTTAACATGGCTATCTGCTGGAGCGATCTTGGAAAGACTTCCTCCAAAAAAGTAGAATAAGGAGCGGAAGAAGAATAGGAGACTTGCTGGATTTTGAATATGAGAAGGAGGAGAAGAAACATGAGGTGGGTATGGAGATGAAATAGGAAGGGGTGAAAGGGTAGGGGAAGGGGACGATGGGGAAGGGGCTTTGATAAAAATTCGTAGGTGGAGGAAATGAGGAGCAGAAATATAAATACATGTCGCAAACAGTTAATCGTTAACAATTATCAGGATTTCTCGTTCATTTATTTTCTGCATCATTAGGCGAGCATTAAGAGCGTGCCCTTATTTTTACGGCAACTGTATTCTTATTAAGACTTACGCCTGCCTTGGTGATATCATGTTTTTGACCGATAATATTGATATATAGGTGGATAGATTTGTGAAATAATGGCGACGATAAAAAAAAAATAAATGCACATTAACTTCTTAGGTGTAAAAAAATAAAGATAATTTTTACCATATATTTACAGTGAACAGCACAATTGAACTGGCATGCAGTAACTCTCTCTTTCATGGAAAAAATAGACATAATAAGTGATTAAACAGGAAAGCTATCATTCATCGCTTCTGACGAAGTGAAAGAGTAAACAAACGGCTTGATACTCCTCGAGTCACGTCCTTAGTCCTTAGGGGTTCCATGTTCTGGGGAGTTTAAAAGACGGGATTTACTTTGGCGCTATTTACTCAAGGAAGGATCGTATTTCATCCGTTATGGGAACCAGTATCTAATTTATGTACCTTCTATGGCGGGGCCGTCCAAGTTGTATAGTCTGAGGGCCACTCTTGAAAAAAACAAAAAGTCATGCGGGCCACCTGTGTGTATGTATATATATGTTTGTGTGTATGTATGTATGTATATATATATATATATATATATATATATATATATATATATATATATATATATATATATATATATATATATATACATACACACATACACATGATGTAACAAACGACAGACGCAATGAGACTTTTCTTTGTAGTTATTGATTTTGCAATAAGCGGTAAATTAAATTTTTATGATATAAAATAAGAGAAATATGCTTTTACTTATTTTTCTCGAGCGGGCCACTTTCAAAATCAAACTTTGGCCCACGAGCATGGGGTTGGACGGCCCTGTCTTATGGGATAGGAGGTGGTGGTTGTAGGCTCTTGGTCGTTCCATTAGATTATGAGCAGTACTGAGGGTTTTGTTATTTCTTGTATATCTCAGATTTGACTTTGATTTAAAATGGGCCTAAATTTAATCCGAGTCAAAGGAGCAAATTCTTTTCCTTGAGTTCAGTACGAGTCCTAAGGAACTCGTATTGCAGTTAAAAACGAAGGGTCCATATGAAAGAAAAAATAAAGAAAACCCAAAGCAGATCAAAACCTCGATGTGAGCAAATAAGTAGGGAATAGTGGGAAATATTTGGATGGAATTATGAATTTTAGTTTTCTGTAAATGAAAAGTATTGTGCGGCTTTGTCTGTCCGTCTGCACTTTATTCCGTCCGCACTTTTTTTCTGTCCGCACTTTTTATATCGGCCCTCAGATTTTTAAAACTACTGAGTCTAGAGGGCTGCAAATTGATGTGTTGATCCTCAACCCGCAAATCATCAAGCATAACAAATTGCAGCCATCTAGCCTCAGTAGTTTTTATTCTAGTTAAGGTTAAAGTTAATCATAATCGTACCTCTGGCAACGATATAGGATAGGCCACCACCGGGCCGTGGTTAAAGCTCATACTGCATTATACCGAGACCACAAAAGATAGATCTATTTTCGGTGGCCTTGATAATACGCTGTAGAGGCTGTGCAGAAAACTCGATTATGCTTAAGAAACTTCGGCACATTTTTTACTTCTTTACTATTGTATGTTATTGATGATGTGTATGTGCAACAAATTGTTTTCATCGGTAATAAATCAGTTTTAGATTGCTAATTAAGCCTACCAGCAAGGCATCGCAGTTGCCAGCAAAGCCAGCATATAGTTGATTGGCAAAGACATCTATTTCGATTTCCAAACCAAATCCTGCACTTGCTGTTATCTGAGATGTTATGGACAAATAAGTTTAGACTGTGGCGTCCCAGTTGCATAACTATAAAATTTATATATGTTAAATGTTTATTATTATTTTGTGAAGGGATTTTAAAATCTATCTTTTCATTTTATGCCAACATAAATTCTGCGTTGCTTTATGTATTCTTCCCTTTTAGGGCAAAATAAGTGATGGTCAGTTTTGACATGGTTAAGCAGATGTCCCATTTCTATAACGAAAAGTAAAAAAAATACGTATTAATAATAATATGCCGGACGTCAGTTTAACGAAGAAACTTATACCAAGAAAATTAAAAGAAAACATAAACTGCATGAATGAATGAGAATCAAATTTTGAATATCGTAGTTTAATTTTGTTCCCAGTGCTTTCAGTTCCATAGTCGAAGCAGGCAAAAAAATCATCTCAAATTGTGCAAGGGAATCTAAACTTTAAAGGAAATCGACACGATCGAATTCTTTCAAGTGGTACGTTGTCTCTGATTGTGTGTATGAAAAGGAATAATTCAGCACTTGTGTGCATTATTGTCAGAAAAAAAAAAATTATACAAAGAAGACGGTATAAAATCAATATCTAACATACCAAAAATATTAACAGTTTTCCACCATAACATTTAGAATTCTCTCTCATACGTCACGGGTACGTAAAACAACAGAAAGAGTATTAAAGAGAAATGGGAAAAAGTGACTTCCAATAACTTAGGCTCATGTGAATGAGAGATCTCAATCCTCTAAAGCAGAGACTTGTTTTTCTTGAAAACAGATGATTCATCGCCTCTAATACACCTTGAGGAACTCTAATTTGGGAACGTAAAATTTATGAAGCAGCCGATGATGAGTGGCGCTCTCAACGCTTCTTCTGAACGAGTTCATAAATAAGGAGGCTTCTAATCACGACTTCATTCTCCTCGGTGTTTTACAAGACAGTTCTCTCATGAAAAAGAAAAATGCTGCTACTCAGAATCATTTTTTTCTTTTGAGCACTTTTGAATTCATGTCGCGCACACGCGCTCGCACAAACACACACACATATATATACCGTATGTATATATATATATATATATATATATATATATATATATATTATTTATATATATTATATATATATAAATATAAATATATATATATATATATATATATATATATATATATATATATATATATATATATATATATATATATATATATATATATATATATATATATATATATATATATATATATTATATATATATATATATATATATATTATGTATATATATATATATTTTATATATATATATGTATATATATATATATATTTTATATATATATATATATATATATATATATATATATATATATATATATATATATATATATATATATATATATATATATAAATGTAAAACTATGTTAAGTACTGGATATGGGTATGTATTAACAGCAATCGTTTTAGAATGATTAAAAATATCTGAATGATTTAAGACCAAACCATTTTAAGATATAAGGAGAATGCGTGAGAATTACTAGGTAACTATTTGAATATGAAAGGGAGTGTAAATTTCTAACAAATACGGGCATGGTTGACTCATGCAGCATCATTTTGCCGGTTTGTGTTATAGCTTCATAGATATCGACCTGAATTCCGCTAATAAAGTAAAGTAATGAAGTAAGCACGTAGACAGATGGAAGAGACTAGTTAAAGTCGAAGAACAATACAATAGCCTCCTATCCACAAACGTACAAACACGTTTAGTAATATATTTACATACAAACATGAACTCACCAACATACGATACATACATATACGCATACACGCACACACAAACACACAGACATTGTGTATGTATGTAGGTAGGCGAGTGCATGTTTGTATGTAAATATATTACTGTACGTGTTAGTGCGTGTGTGGATAGGAGGCTGTTATATTGTTGTTTTAAAGTACACCATTTATTTCATTTTATAAAGGTACCAAGTTGATATATTAAAGATACTTGTCTTACATGCACAATACAGTCACTTTAATGTCTCCCGCTATTGATTACATTGAATTTTGTAAACATTTTGTTCCTTCTCTCTTTGAGATTAAAAAAACCGTAATGTTCATCCTTGTAAAAGGCAAAAGCCTCGTACCATAGATTTTTACCTTATCTCTTGGCGTGTGGACCATCAAGTAACGAAAACTTGGGGCAGCATTATTGGTAAGCCATTTTCTCATTAGCAGCGAGGCTGCTAAGAACATATCGGGTCCATTAACGGCTCCTTTTTCTTTCTTATTTTTTCTTTTTTCTTTTTTACCAAAGGTTTGCATGATAAGAAGAAGGGTTCGCTTTTATGAAAAAATAGGATGATGATGCTGTTGATGGTGATGATGATGATGATGAGGGTAAAACAGTGGAGAAATTTAGGTTACTAAGATGTTGACAGTGATGATGGTGATCGTCAAAGGGGGAGAGGAAAATAACCCAAAGAATAACGGAGAACCCGCTGATGGAAAGAATGATGATGGGAGTAAAAATCTAAAAAAAAAAAATAAGATAAAAGAGGTAATTCCTGTTGGTAAGATTATAAAAAAACGAGTAAAAAATGCGCCGAAGTTTCTTCAGCCAGTCGAGTTTTCTGTACATCGATTAATCAACGCCACCGAAAATAGATCTATCTTTCGGTGGTCTCGATATAATGCTGCATGATCTGCGACCCAGGAAACTTCTAACCTCGGTCCGGTGGTGGCCTGGCCGATATCGTTGCCAGACGCACGATTATGGCTAACTTTAACCGTAAATAAAATAAAAACTACTGAGGCTAGAGGGCTGCAATTTGGTATGTTTGATGATTGAAGGGTGGACGATCAACATACCAATTTGCAGCCCTCTAGCCTGAGTAGTTTTTAAGATTGAGGGAGGAAAGGAAAAGTGCGGACGGACAGGCAAATAGCCATCTCAATAATTTTCTTTTACAGAAAACTAAAAATAAGGATAAAAGATGTAACTCCTGTTGGTAAGAGACGATGCAGAGAGCAATACGAGGAAGGATGAGGTGGCATAGCTTAAGAAACCCTTTCTTAATGAAATATCGGAAAAGAAAATGAAAACGAATGGATGTTTCAGGCGAAAGTAAGAAGACCGAACTGGTTACCCTGTATTTCTGTTTAGATTACCACAGACTCCCTTCCACTTGGCTCTGGCGTTGTCCATTGGTTGATCTCATTTAGTAGTGGGTTAGATTCGACTTCCACTTTGTTAGTCTCAACCTTTAACCACTGACTGTAAATTCTTGAGTTATGCGTCTGCTGCCATTGCGTATTTGCTTTGATTCTATTTGTTGTTGTGCCAGATTCTCCTTCCATCGAAGTCTGATTCTCTTAGGTGCAATTACTGGTAGATGAGTCTGTATCCTTTGAAAGAAAATTCATTTTAAATTTAGGTAGTTTTGTTTCCACTAATTCTGACAATTCTGATTCGTATCAATATATATATATATATATATATATATATATATATATATATATATATATATATATATATATATATATATATATATATATATATATATATATATATATATATATATATATGTACGTATGTATGTATGTATATTATATATTTTTATATATACTATTTATATATATATGTATATATTTATATATATATGTGTGTATAGAATATACAGTACATATATATTTATATATACTGGAAGCTGGTTTTGATAATTTCTTCAACATTTTAATCCAGTGGTTCTCGCCCTTGGCCTTGGTGGCGCGCCTCATTGGGGGGCGTCAACAATTTCCAAGGGTGTCGCGAGTCCTAGGGAAATATTAAAAATTCTCTAATTCTCTCAGCAAGAGTCGCTGAGAAGGAGTCAAGTATCCCTCTAATTCATTCCCAAATGAATAAAAATACCCCTTATCTTTCTCTCTCTCTCTTTTTTTTATTTTCCTTTAAATCTGGAAGGGAATTTTACCCAAAAATGCAAGGGGGCCGTGGAGAGAATGACCAACTCTTAGAGGGATCGTGGTAATAAAAAGGTTAAGAACCACTGTTTTAATCAAGCTTCTGAGAGATTAAAACCATTATATATACACGTGCTTAATAATTTTTTTTTCAAATAACTGTTGTTCTTGTAAATGTCTTCTATAAATGTAAATGTCCATTACCATATTGATATTTACGTAGAGATATTTAATTACTAAGATCCAGTAAGATGGTTCGAAAGCTTTAAACGGTTAGTCAGAGGAGAATAATTCATTTGCAAAATCACAGTACAGAGCCATTCTTGGATAAGTTTGGTAACCTGTTCTGCCCCATAATTTTTACTTTTATTCATCACATTATATACTCCGTGATTTTAAGATATATATGTATATGTATGTATGTATATACATATATATATTATTTATATATATACAAAAAAGTTAAGTATACCTTAGTTTTACCAGACCACTGAGCTGATTAACAGCTCTCCTAGGGCTGGCCCGAAGGATTAGACTTATTTTACGTGGCTAAGAACCAATTGGTTACTTAGCAACGGGACCTACAGCTTATTGTGGAATCCGAACCACATTATAGCGAGAAATGAATTTCTATCACCAGAGATAAATTCCTCTAACTCTTCATCAGCCGGCCGCGGGAATTGAACTCCGGCCCATCGACTGACAGTCTGAAGCTCAACCGAGTCGGCCAACAAAGGGCTTATATATATACATATATATACTGTATGTATGTTTGTATGTATGTATGTATATATATATATATATATATATATATATATATATATATATATATATATATATGTGTGTGTGTGTGTGTGTGTGTGTGTGTGTGTATGTATCCTAAGTGTAAAGCTAGCAATGTGTTTTACTAGAGAAATAACGCCGTAGGCAAGGAGCTGGATTACCAGCCACGTGTGACAGACTCTCTCAGATGCTTTACAGTAGAAGTGGTTGCGAGTCACGACAAAAAAAATTCTCAAAAGTCCCTTCGAATGTCCTATGAGATCTTGGCTTGCAGAGATATATTGTCGATCAAAAAGATGAAAATTAAATTCAAGAATCAAGTTCTTTAAAAAACTTACAGTTTTGGAGAGCGGTATATGCTTTGTTAGTGTTAAGGATTAGTGTCTCCGTTAGTTTGCATTACTTAATAATGTATCGGAGCCCACATATTCCTCTCTCTCTCTCTCTCTCTCTCTCTCTCTCTCTCTCTCTCTCTCTCTCTCTCTCTCTCTCTCTCTCTCAGCACGTAGTATCTATTATTTATTTGGTGTGTTTTTTTTCCACAATTCACAATATTAACCTGCAGTCTAAACCTGTAACACTCTTTCCTTACATACATATATACATACATACATACATACATACATACAAATGAAACAGTAGCTTAGTAAATACTGTATTTTTATCATGCCAGTCACTGACATAAACAGAATTTTTTTATCGTATGAGAACTGATGTCATGCATTTTGCCCTGGGACCTAGGCGTATCATAACAGAGGGAGGATTATATTTTTATTTCACCTAATATATCGAAAATCTGTGCTTATTCCACAGCATTACTTTGAAACAGTTTAACTGGCGTGTTCCGAGCTTCAACAAAAGTATTCTACATTAAACATGTAATTCTGTTGGTCATTTTATACAGTTGGTTAAGGGACCAATAGGGATCAACATCATGATATGTATAACAGCTTATGATTTAGAAAAAAAAGAGGGATAGAAAGGTCATACAAAACATCTAAGAGAAGGTTGACTTTGCCCTTAAAGGTAAGAAAAAAGACAAAGGATAATAAAAAAGGTAAAAGTACAGAGCTCAAATGTTTGATAGTAGAGTGAGAGAAAGGACATAGTGGAAGGCGTCATACGTTAGTTTTTCTCACTCACATTAAATGTCAGAAGATGAGGTGCTTTCATGTTATCTTTAGGGACTGAAAATGCTCGAAAGATACGGAAATGTATATCCGCTGAAAATAGTATATCTAAAAAAAATTTTAATACTGAGGACCAAGGCCAAGGCTACTGAAGAAAGTCTCAGTCCACTGAAAGGAAAAAAGACTTAGGGAGAATAATACGGGCAAAGCAGCCCAGATCTAGCTCTGCTGCTGTAAAAACTAAACATGAAAGATAAAATGAAAACTAAGGTCGCTTTCTGAGGGACTACAAACGCCCCTCGGGGAGAAGCAGAAAGGAGAGTTGAATCCAACAAATTGATTGCAAAATTTTTACGTTATCTATGGCTTTAACTTTAGAGGATAATGAACAGGCAAGGAGTTAGTATTTCTCTGCGAAGCTAGAACTACAGGGCTTGATAAGAAAGATTAGAAGGCAAAGGAAAGAAATATGCTGAGTAATAAAAAAATAACGAAAGAGAGGGGGGACTGATCGAAAAGTAAGAGTTAGGTTTATGTGTGAGTAGCAGAGTAAATGAAAATATGAATTATGATTTATTTACGTAATGTAGAATACACACTAAATTATGACACAAAGAAAAGCACATAATTGAATTAATGTTCAAAATATTACAGAAAGGTATTAATTAAAAAAAATAATAACTATGACCATTTCATTCTGTTTTCAGATTCTGGAATTTATAACAGGACCTCGAGTTATGACACCCACAGTGGCATTATTCTTATAAAAACAAGGTTAGTACTCTTTGTTTAATTAGCATTATCGAATGTCTGTATCCCTCTCTTTATTTCATCCCATTTCATCATTAACCTAGTGACTTTTACTCTATCAGTTTGACCAGATCACCTGTCACTCCAGTTCAGGTTTTCTCTAATTCTGAACTTCTTAACCACAGTTATGTCTTGGTTCCGTATTCCCCACTCTTACGACCCTTCTTACTCCACAGTCATTCTCGGTATGCTCTGAGTTACTTACCTAGGAAATAACATGACTTTTTTTACTTTCTCGATCCGAAAGAAGCCTTAGCAACCAGCTGTTGTTTGTCTTCTTTTGTCGATAGGATACGCCTGAATAGAAACTCAGTCATTATTTTTTTATGAAAGAGAATCAAACCATAGTCTCTAAGCCTGTGTTCCATTGACGTTAAATTCATTGGTATTTATATAGATAATGATTTCCGATTCTAAATTTTCAGACTTAGTTTTCCCTAACGTTTAATTCTACATAACAGTCGGCTTCATTAAGCAAAGATTTGTTTTATTGTGTTTTCCCAGAAATCATTCATATGAGAATTATAAATGTTTCATGCATATTAATTAGCAGTGGTTTCCAAGAACTCATTAATATCGGAATAAGGAATATTTTTGTGAATATTAATTAGTTGTATTTATGAAAACAACATACCATTAGTAAATGAAAAGGGAATTATGGCTCTAGGAATTAATGTTGGGATGAATCTTTGCCAGGGGAATATTTTAAAAAGGTTATTGGTGATTATATACCTAGAGGTTGAAATCTCTCTCTTTCTCTCTCTCTCTCTCTCTTTCTCTCTCTCTCTCTCTCTCTCTCTCTCTCTCTCTCTCTCTCTCTCTCTCTCTCTCTCTCTCTCTCTCGCTCTCGCTCTCTCTCTCTCTCTCTCTCTCTCTCTCTCTCTGTGATGCACTCGAGACCGCAAACACGAAGCATTGGCTATTCCCGAGAACAATATCACCATCCGGGAGCAAATAAATTCCCAAGAATCGTGGTACGGAATAATTCCTCTATGCAATATATATGTATACATACATACATATATATGTATATATATACAGTATATGTATATATATATATATATATATATATATATATATATATATATATATATATATATATATATATATATATATATATATATGTGTGTGTGTGTGTGTGTGTGTGTGTGTGTGTGTGTTAATGGCAGCTGACACGATGAAACTAATATGCAAAGAATAACCTTCAGATTAATTCTATGCAAAAGATTGCGTGTGTCCTCTAGGTCTTTTTCAACATTTCTTACGATAGTCGCCTCTAAAAGTTATCTCCCTGATGGAAGAGACTTTTCCGAGATTCATTGGTAAGATACCGCTTGTTTATTGGACTCTGCTCTCCTCCTTCAGCGATATCACTTACAGGAGATTTTCGTGAGGAATATTAAAAAGGGTCAGAGGAAGGAATCTTCAGTCGTTTTGATATTAAATGCTGGTCTGTTCCCTGAGAGAGAGAGAGAGAGAGAGAGAGAGAGAGAGAGAGAGAGAGTGAGAGAGAGAGAGAGAGAGAGAGAGAGAGAGAGAGAGAGAGAGACAGACAGACAGACAGACAGACAGAGAAAGAGGGAGAGAGAGAGAGACAGACATAGAGCCATACACACACACAGACAGAGACAGACAGACGGAGAGACAGACAGACAGAGAGATATACAGATAGAGACAGGGAGACACACACACACAGAAAGAGAGAGACAGAGAGAGAGAGATTTGTACATGATCCTTATACTGAATGTTTTCATCGAAACCTAATTATGCATGAAGCAGTGTTCATCTTAAAAATCATTTTCAAGTTACTACATCCTCTGCCAAGAACAGGTGACTTCAGGGGAAAATAATAGGGAAGTTATTCCTATGTTTAATTGGTGACATCAAGCATTAATTAAGTCGTCAATCAGATGAATACAAAGGGAACAGCGTTCATGAGTTATTGATAATGAATACGAAATGATGCAGCGTTGAAGAAGATGAATACTTTATTGTGGCCTCGTTTCATTATCATACAGAAGCATTTGCAATGTAATAATTATGTTCATTTTATTTACTTTTCTGCTTAATGTTCACATTTGTTCAATGTAATTTCCATTATGAATATACAAAACTTTTTACTAGTATGCTGTTGTGATTTAACAACCATGCGGGAGGTTAATGAACGCCGATAAAAGGTCATTTATGAGCCTCAGATTCTTATATCTCGGGCATGGAAATTGAAACGCGGGACACAACTTTTTACAGCTACAGCCATCCTTTCACCCATTTCCTTCCAAAAGCCGAAATGCTTCGCAGTCGTATCAGATTTACATCCTAGGAAATTCGTATAAATTAACAAACTCCTCCAAACGAATATGATTATTCACCTATGGTGCATCACTATAATGTGACCGGAAATAATGAGTAAAAAGCCACAATAATGTATATGAACGATTGTATTTTTTTCCAAATTACAAAAAAAAGGGTTAAAAAAACGGAGCTTTGGACCGTTTGCACAACGGTCCTCTTCAGTTGGCTGAAGAGGACCGTTGTGCAAACGTTCGAAAACTCCCTTTTTTTTAACCCCCCCTTTTTTTTTTTTTTTTGGAAAAAATACAATCGCTCATATACATTATTATGGCTTTTTACTTATACTTATCCATATTCCCAAGTGCTGTATCAGTACAAAACCATATCGGGAGGAAAGGAATGTTGTCAGGAAAGTTACATGTCAAGAAAGTTGCGCCAAATCACTTTCTGCAGTGTGTTGAAATTCCACTATTCAAGGATATTTTCCTGGCCATAATCAATGTAGAAGTTTCACTAATATCAGCAGACACGCGAACAGATTACAGGTACAGTATTAGGTCTCTCTCTCTCTCTCTCTCTCTCTCTCTCTCTCTCTCTCTCTCTCTCTCTCTCTCTCTCTCTCTCTCTCTCTCTCTCATATCATCATCATCATCATCAGAAAAAGAAATTGAGAAATTAAACGGAAATCAATCGTTTAATAAATCCTTAAATGCTGGCAAAAATACCATGGAAAACTAAGGGAGTGATTTTTTAGGAATAGATTTATTGAATATATCCTTCATTTTGTTTTTATCGTAGCTCTCTGTCGAATAATGAAGCAAGTGGAAAAGTGAGTAAGAACAAAATATAGAACTGAATAAACAGATATACTGATCCGCTGGTATGGTGGCTAGCGTCGTGGCAAGCTGCTCAGATGTCGCTGGTTCGCGCCTCCCCCAGGGTGATGAAGTAAATCGCTGGTTCTGTATCATGACCAGTTACTGCTGCAGTGTGGGGTCAACGTTGGGAGGTTGAAACTAACATTTTTTGAAAGCTTGATTTTCAAGTCAGTGGCTCCGTGTGCGTGTGCTTGTTCGATGTCAATAGGTTTCAGCAAATGAAATAATAATGTATGGATTCTCCCATCATGTAAAGGATAAGATGGATTATTATCACCGGGTGCAATTTTTGTACATTTTTGGTTAAGAGTTCGATTAGGTTGCTACTTTTCGATGGGTAAAAGTCTGCGGAAACCATATTATTGTGGGGCAGCCCAAGTAGCCAAAATACGGTTAGAAAATATTTCATCATTTTACTCACCTTGTCAAAATTCCGACGATATTTTTGTTTTTGACTAATACTTAGAAGGGATTTATGGAACACACGGCTGCACAGGCATGCAAATATTTACTATCGTAAACACGACAATAAAAAAAATACATATGTACCAAAAACACTATAACTGCCAAGAGTTGTAAAGGTCAAAAGTATTATATTTTCAAGGCAATACATTGCAAAGCGGATTTAGAAAGAATACAAGGGATTTAGAATGAATGTGCGGATTTTACGATTATCCGGGTCTGTTTCTATGCAAGTTCTTTTGTTTAGGGATTAAAAATACCACGGTTTACCAAGGATTCATTCAGCCTGGGTGTGACACTGGGTATTTGCAGAATTCATTGTAACCGCAATTGTATCTAAATATAAGCAACAGATAAAAAGGAAATTATTCTTACAGCCATAGCTTTAGTTTAGTACATTCGATATGTTCATATAATTATCATTTGGTCTTAATATAAGGCTAATGAAACACTGGTGTGGGGGCTAATTTGTAATTATTTGAGAAGACGGAAGATTAAATATGTTCATTTTGCTTATTATGTTTTTTTGTGGATATTTGTCGTATAGCAACGATAACAAATACACCTTATGATTCAATTACACATTATTGTTCTATCATTTCTAAATTACACAAAATATGCAAAGTTAGGGAAAGGTATGCTACGAACTTTTAGCTACATAAGGAGCATTTAAATCTTTGAGGTCTTCAACCTTAATTTCAACATGGTTTTTGAGACTTTTAGTTTTATTCCTTCCTAAAAAAATTTCCTTTTTTTTTTTTATTTTAAGCGTATGCATATCAGAAAGCAAATAATATACAGGAAGCCCTCAGAGTATAGGAAAATATAAGTTATTTTTCAATTTTATTCTAATTCCCCTCCTCTCGTAGTATCGGGCACCTTGATTACATGTGGCCAAGAGCTATTTGCCCCTCGTCGTCTTATGCTTAATATCCTGAAAGGCAAGATTTCCTGGGGGATTTAAGACATTTACCATTAGCAACAGGATTTCCCAGCATTTTCTGGACCAATAAATTTACCATTAGCGACAGGATTTCCCAGCATTTTCTTGGCCCTTCCTCCCGTGGATAGGAGGATCAGGGTATATTCTGGGGTAAAATCCGAAGTTGATAACTGGATTTGAATACGTAGTGCCTCGGACTTCCAAAGAATTTCTTGAAATATACATACCGGGGGCAATTTCTCTCGGTTAACTACAGTATCGATGTTGGAAGAAGGTCAACATGGTACCCTGGAAGATTTTAGTAGCATTTTTATCCGCGGGGACTGGCAGTGTTTTCCAAACTTTCATGCATATAATTTTTGACTGAACGGGAGTGGATCTTTTGGGATCGTTACTAATAAATTTGTTATCTAAGACAAAATTAGTACAATAATCGACCAGTCAAATATATAGAAATTGGGGAAAGGAGGATGTCTGTAATATATTTCTGGCCATGAGAGAGAGAGAGAGAGAGAGAGAGAGAGAGAGAGAGAGAGAGAGAGAGAGAGAGAGAGAGAGAGAGAGAGAGAGAGAGAATATTAAGTGTTCGAGAATAAAGATGGCAAAACCTATTTAGGGAGATTTAGGTGACATGAGAAAAATTCTATGCAAAAACTTTTGAGTATTTGCTTTAGAGAACCTCACCATTTAAGCTGAATCTTTATAATGAATGTAATACTGCCAATCTAGGACTGAATACCATGCATATTGCTAATGACTTAAACCTCAAGGTTGTACTTTCTTTACATTTACAAGATATCTTTCATTTTGGTTTTCTGTAAAAGAAAACTATTGAGATGGGTATTTGTCTGTCTGTCTGCACTTATTCTGTCCGCCTTTAGATCTTAAAAACTACTGGGGCTAGAGGGCTGCAAATTGTTATGTTGATCATCCACCTTCCAATCATCAAACATGACAAATTGCAGCCGTCTAGCCTCAACAGTTTTTATTTT
>JANJGK010009826.1:0-18511 GCA_039081455.1 Macrobrachium rosenbergii
GAGCTACTCTAACTATACAATGAATTGAGGATAAACAAAAATAATTTTCTCGCATCTCTCTCGTCTGGGAACTAGATTAAGTAATCTTTCCTTCTTCAGCTTCCTTGCCATCGCTATTGTGACCGAGTATTATAACTGTCCTTTTTCTTTTGGATTATGAGACGGCGATGGAAATCGGCTGTCTTAACGAGAGTGCACTTTCGAAAACTTGTTCTCCCTTACTTTTCTCGATTCATGCTAATGACGTCCCATTAGGATAAAGGTTGGGATTAGGGGAGTGGCCGCAGAACACGTAAGAAAATCAGAAGCGTATACACACACACACACACACACACACACACACACACACACACACACACACACACATATATATATATATATATATATATATATATATATATATATATATATATATATATATATATATATATATATCATGAGAGAGAAAGTGAGAGAGAGGGAGAGGAAACGGGTGAAACTGACTGAAAATATGGAACCTATAAGGTCCTTTCCCTCATTGGAGATGGACTATATACAGTACTCCCCGAGCCTTCTGGGAAATAATCATTACACGTAATTGTCACTGAAACAAAAGAAAATTGCTGCTTTTGACTATTATTAAGCCTTATTATGCATAATTCTCTTTGTTTATATTGATGCGTGCCAAAATTTTACTCCTATGTTCTCCTTCTTCTGTTATTTTTACTTTACTTTTCCTCTTTCAGTCTTTGTTTTTCTACATCTAAGAAACCGGGGCTGCAAATCCTATAAGCCCTGATAGGATTGGCAGTCCCGATTTCTTAGATGAAGATCTGGGATACTTGAGGGAGAGCGTTAGGAGATTAGGATACCCTAAGTATTGGCAGGAACGGGCACACACCAAGCCAAGAAGAAACTATTTTGGGGAGAGGGAAGGGATAGAAAAGGAACATTTGATAGGGAAGAAAGTAACTACATTCCCAGACAACAACACAAATACGCCCCTCAACAGGAAGCTAGATAATTTCAAATTGATAGGCAGTTACAAAATCACCATTAGTAATAAAATAGTTAGAAACAAAGTGTCGGCAGAGGAGGAAGAGGTAAGAGGGAAGGGGGGGGGGATACATGTCAGCAAGTCTAGATTGTGCAGAGCGTTACTTCGGTGAAAGCGGCAAAGAAGCCTGCAAAGAGCGAGGGAGACAACACAAACAAAACATTAGGCACTGCAGTCAGTCGTCGGCCGTTGCCAAGCACTGCTGGGAAAAAGATCACAGAGTAGATGGGGGAATATGAACATTCTATACAAGAACACTAACAAAACGGCCGGACTGACTCTAGAAAATGCCTTCATAACATGTGCAAATAATGTAATGGCAGGCAGCATCACTGGAAGCGGTTTTGAGGACAGCCTATACAGAAAAATCATATTCAGAACATTAGAAAAGAGGGCACACAAAAACACAACATACCACGTGGACAATGCACACTTGGAAGAAGCCACAGGCAGAGAAAGGCCAAGGTCACGAGGGCAGTGCTACACAGGAGAAGAAGGATAATTAAAGGATTGAAGAAAGCCATCACACGGAATTGGAACAAAAAGGACTTTAGTTCCCTCCCCCATACGCATATAACTAAAGCTGGACCACGTGTCCGGTCATTCTAAAGGTGCCAGACGAAAGCTTGTAACATTTCTTGATTAAATATCTCCACTAGACACCATCTAGTTTAAATGTGGCCCTGTTATTAATTGCATTCATTTACAGAACAATTGTGTAAGTGGTAAAGTTTATATATCTATATATATATATATATATATATATATATATATATATGCTACATCATAAGTCAACAAAGGTGCAACCGCAACATTTAAGTCCCACCAAACCTCAGCTGACCTAATCAGTAAAACAAGTACCTTGTAGGAGGTAAACTGAGGGGCTAACAACCAGGGTGAGAATCTTGAGGCTAGCAAAGTTATTATCATACAATGTGTGAAGTGGGATTCTATTATGGAAATGGCCAATGGCCACTTCCACTACAGAACACGAAGGAAATGTAAAAGTATAAAAGTTTTTCACAACACTTTATAACAACTTATATAAACCCAGACTGATCGTATTTCTTGGGAGTGGTCTGTCAGGGTCTTTGCCCTTGGGACGGCTCCTCTCTTGAACTGAAACAATAAATTCCGTTGAACTTAAACACTGAACTTTTATTTTTATCTGCGTGAAATGACTGGAGACATAATATTTGCCTTCTCTCTCTCTCTCTCTCTCTCTCTCTCTCTCTCTCTCTCTCTCTGAGTGATTAGTAGACTACGTATAGTCTCATCCAGCTCTCGAAAATGTTGAATATACTTATACACACTCACAAAAGCAGACATTGTGTAATCCTGGTCAATCCAGCCAGCCTGGGAATGTTGGCATGCTTGTAAACATACATAACAAAATTTCACCTACATCTTACTAAACAATTATTCCTTCAAAACTCAGCATCTGCATGACATTAGAGATATGAAATCATGGGTCTTTGAAATCACCGAAAATGAGAGATTCCATCTGTTCTCTAAACCGCAACATAAAAACGCTTATAGAGGGAACTTACTCGAAAGAAGAAACATTAGTCCATCTCATAAATTTATAATTTGGCACCACATAAGCTGAAGACCCTCTTCAGCACAAAATGTTGCAAATGCTAAGAAAAAGAAAGTTTTAAACTTTCAAATTTGGAAATCTGGCTTCAGATACTGACAATTTTATTATTTACCTTCTTGTTACTAAAAAAAAAATGTGAAATTTAATTTTGCAACAAATTTTTTTATTGTTATTTACTCTCACAAATATTCCTCAGTCATTGTAATAACAACGAACCACTCTTCCAGCGCGAATGCCATTCCACCTTCCTTGCATTTTACATAGTATATATCACCGTCACCGCCGTCTTAAGAGTCTGATATAACTGAAACGTATTTAAGTTTGATACAATTCATTTTGTAATGAAGACCCAGATGATATAGCTTTTTTTTTTATTAAATATTGCGTCTTCTACAAAATATTTATCATGATTGCTTTTCTCTGAGAATATTCCATTCTAGCAGCCGCATTAATTTCCTGCTTTCCTTACAGACTTTGTTGAGGCTCTCGACAAACCATTACTACGAGTATAAGTCCTTCTAAGACCTGCATAGTCTTTGTTTCCTTTACAATGCATGCTGTCAGTTATTATATACTGTAGTTCTTATTTGTATATATTCAGTGTATTTCTAACATAATCGAACTTTAAATATTTTCTGGAAAGAACATAAAGAGTCGCTAAAAATAAGAAGTCCGTCGAACCGACTCTGCATTATACGTTCTGAAACATATTACCAAAACATCTTTTAATCTGAAGTCTTTGATGTGGAAGAACATCTCTCTAAAGCATATCTTCTATTTTGCTCATGTGTTTTTTCTCTATTTCTGGAGGACGCCGATTCTTTGCTCATTTTCCCTCTTAGAATTTCACATTTCTCTTCAATCGCATCACCTAATTTCAAAATACACATCTTGAATATTCCAATTACCCTATTTCCTTGCTTTTGCCTATTGTATTATTTCGACCTACATTCTGTTTATGGACTACCAGTGTTTACATTTTAACATCAGTTTTCAGAAAAAATTAACTTTCCCCTTTGCCATGAAACAACTTTACACTTCCCTGTTTGTTTGTATTACAAGAATAAGATATTCTCCAGATAGGCTATCCATTCAGAACTGGGCAGTATGCCTGAGTTAAATGGTCATGATTTATCATGGTTTTCCACGACAATTTCCTCTTTCCCAAGCCATCTTGTATTAAATGGTTTGACATCTGCTTATCTTTCTTCTGATCGAGGGTAGCTGTCCGAGGTTCCTTTCACTCATCCTCTTTATACTAAGACTTTCTCTTTCTGTTTGTCCAGTTTTCACTAAACGTCTCATCTCGACTACTATTTGATCACAAGGAAACTAATCGCGTATTTGGTCTGAGTCTTTTACTACTATCTTCTGTATTTTCCCTTCAATATCCCAATTTCTATGATATCATCTACAACTCGTAAACACACACACACACACCCACACGCACATGTAAGAAGAGAGACAGACAGACATACAGACAAAACAGATATTCGCCTTTTTTTACTAGAAAATTTCAAAATCGTATATTTTATTCCCTTGATACACGACTACATCCCGACTCGTTTCAGAGATGGATACTCGCCATTAAAAGATGGAAGAAAAGACAAATTGTAGTATTGGCGCAAGGAAGGAAGCTGAATTGAAACTGATTTCTTATCATTACCAGAGGAGAGATAATTCGGATGTCAATACGAAATCCTTTGAGGCAGATAAAAAGGCAGACAGGCAGAGAGGAGACAAGAGATGAAATCTAATTTATGATTTTGCTCGCGTGAACGAAGGATTATCTCCAAGTCCTCAAATTCTGAATTTCGATATGATGCCCATCCTCTAACGCGGCCTTATCATGCATGTCAGTCACCTACAGTAGTTCTCTCCCTCCGCTCTCTCTTTCTCTTCTCATCTTTGGTAGCGACCTACTTCAGCTAAAAGTCTGCCAGATGCCAAATTTACTGATGCCGACAAAAGGCAGAGTTTGTTTAAAGAAAATGGGTCCAAATTATTTGTAATAGCTCGTGATCGGACTCGGAAATTCTGGATGGGGAGGCAAGTGTGGTACCAATGAGACACGAAGAAGACAAGGATCAGAGAGAGAGAGAGAGAGAGAGAGAGAGAGAGAGAGAGAGAGAGAGAGAGAGAGAGGACTTTTTATGATTCCATATATTATCATATAAGGAAAAGCATTTTTCAAGCGAGGGACGGGATTCCACGAGATTGGCAAATTTTTCTGGTTCTGGTGAAATCTGGATCTAAATAAACGTTGTTTTACGTATTCAGTAATTTGTCTGTAGAAAATGACAAGGCTAAAATGATAAAAGTCCAGTTTTTTTCTTATGTTCATAATAGTCTTGTTTCAGTCGTAATTAAACGACTCTGTGTTAAATATGCCAACAAAAAACACAAATATAAATAAATACATAAAACTGAATTAAATTAAATCAAAGAATTGAATTAGATAACTAATTTAGATTAAATTAAATTAAATTAGATTAAATAATTAAATTAATTAAATTTAATTGAATTAAATAATTAAATTAAATAAATAAATAGTTAAATAAACTTAAATTAATAAATTAAATAAATTCAATAAATAAATCAATAAATAAATAAAATAAAATAAATAAATAAATAAATTAATAAATAAATAAATAAATTAAATAAATAAATAAATAAATAAACACAGACACTCACACACACACATACAGTATATATATATATATATATATATATATATATATATATATATATATATATATATATATATATATATATATATATATATATATATATATATATATATATATATATATATATATACATACTGTATGTGTGTGTGTGTGTATTGCACGTAATGATTAAAGCTCCTGAAAGGCATTTTGTTTTATGAAATGTGTAAATCTCCTCATTTCTTACGGCTATCATCTGAAAAAGCACTGATCATTTACCCATTTCCCAACAACCGGAGGAAAGAAGTTTTTTATCCTCCTAAACCTGACTCAAAAAAGCTGTGCAAAACTTTCCTCGACAATCAATTTCACAAATACATGAATAAAGCTGCAATGATCCCTCATTAAATCTTCCTCCAGAATAGGCTCCCGTCGGTGGAGCTTGGAATAAAGGGAATTGATGGAAAATTCCATTATATTGAGAAATAGCATAAAAAAAATAAGGAGTGAAGGAGTGTGATATGTGGCTTCTACAGAATTTGTTAATTACATTTCATATGAAAGGGACCTAACGCTTCATAAACGGATGAAGGTTTATGCAAGTACCATGAAATCTAAAAAAAATCAGTGTTCGAAATCTTCAAAAATAAAATGTTTGAATAAAAGGGAATTCAAGAGGATATTCAGAATAAGAATAACTGGAATAACTGAGAACCTATCTGTAAACTTTAAGTGGTAAAGAAAGAAAAGAAAAAAAATCTGAATAAAGTGCAAAGAAAGTTACAGGACCTGCAAATTGAGATGAAATTTAGAAATTGCAGATAGAACTGTGTGTACGATAAAACTATGAAAAGATAAATAAGATATATTTTTTAAGCTACACAGGAAACGAAATAACGAAATTTGGGATACGTCTGAGAGGCGCTTTTAACTTTCCGTACACTTTTTTCATCTTATTTTCACTTTTGTTTGTGCAAAACAGTGTTAAGAATTTTTATAATGATATAGATATTTTCCATTCTCAAAGACAACATTTCTTTGTAATTTGAAGCTATTTATTTTACTATAGCCCATATTTGTCACAAATTTATCCGTAATTCTTCAATTTTAGATGGCATGTCAGTATCATTATAACATATGAGAACCAATTTAACTTACAAACGGCCCTTCCTTATTGAGAGATAAAAGTGGGTTATCGCATCAATGACACATTTTTCCTGCTCACTACTTCGCAGTGTTTCTACCGGCCCTAGGCAATGTAAGGACACCATGTTGGCCTCACATCTTCAGTGAGGTCTGGAAATGATGAGCAAATGGTTACAGAGAAAAATTAAATTACAACTGAAGCGCCTATAAACGTTGGCTAACGATGAACTAAACGCCAAGGAAGTTGACAAAATAATGTAAATACAGGTTTAAAAAGTATCTATCTAAATATTATGTTTTCTAACGTCAGTCTTATGATCTCGTGTTTTCCGAGACCAGCAGGTTCTAAACAAAAACAAGCAATTGGGCTGTAATGACTGACGAATGGTGACAAACAAAGGAAGGACGACCAAAACAAAACCAAAAAGTTACCTTAATAGTAAGTTATTTACAAAATTTACAAGTGAGTCAGGTCCAGGACAGAGAGAGAGAAAAAACAAAGTGACCAAATCAATAAACAAACACATGAGGCAGCAACATAAAATTCACAATTAAGCAATTCAAAAGAAACATAATACACAGGCAGCATAATATAAATAACAATAGCTACAATAAATAAATAAAAAAACACGCAGCATAAACGAAAAACATAAAGAGCCGTAAAATCAACACTGCGGGACAACCATCAAGTCCTCAGGAACAGTTCTCCAACACTGGACGCCAGCGACAGAGTCGAAACGACAACCATCGCGTAAAAAAAAAAAAAAAAAAAAAAAAGCTCTCCGGAGCTCTGCTGTCGTGACCTGCTGCTGTCCTAGACCTGACTGGCGAAGTCTGACACCATCCACCATACGTCAACTCGCCAGCAAGAAAAACAAAAACAAACAAAGGAGGCAACAATCCACCAAGGGAACAATCGGCAAACGATTGTTCCTAACATTTAGTAAATAATCCTGTTCTATAAGTAAATGAAATCATTTAGCCTTAGGAAAATATATATTTAGAGAAGGTTATTTCATAACATTACACCCCTATTTTGTTTTAGATAACAAGAGACAACGGTTTTAAAAATTTATCTCATGCCAGTTAAAAGTAAAACTGAAGTTTTTGTTTTTTTGCTTTCTATTTATATAATATCCTATAAAAATAGAATTTTTTTTATAATCTGGATTTTGTTACTTTATGAAAAGGAAAATGATCTAGGCATTGGACTTAATGTTCTTATTGTGTTATCTAAAAACTACTGTGAAAGCAGTGCAAAGACATCTTGAGAGTTAATAGAAATATTCCATTAAACTAAGGCAATACGTTACCTTCTGTGGAATGATAAATGGCGCCCATAACAAAACTTCATAACACTGAAATAGAAATGATGTTAAATAATCTACAATAATTTCCAGAAAATCTCATATTTATAAACGTTTGGAAATTAGTGTAAAAAGAGATCGCTGCGGAAATAGAAAAAAATCAATAGCCTATAATATAACCAGGAAAAGTTGAACTATTTGAAATGTGAAACTACCTATATTTTTTTTGAATTTTTTTTCGTCGTAATTGCTTCAATTTCGATTAAATTGATGGACTGTATATTTTACCTCTACTAGTTTATGTATATGCACATACATACATACATACATACATATGTGTGTGTGTGTGTGTGTGTAAGGACACCAAGGCCAAAACCCGGAACAGCATTTTACACAACTTTACTGGGACATGTTTCGAGCAGTACTCTCACTCGTTATCAACCTACAAAATTAAAATAACGACATTACAATTCTTGTAATAAAATACAAAACAATACAGCAAAAATTACTATAAAAATTATAAGAATATGTTTAAAAGATGGCTAACCAAAATAAATAAATGAAGAAAATAAAATAAAGCAACATACAAAAATTTAAGTAACAAAAACGGAAGGTACAAAGGCACAACAAGCACACTAATCAACATAAAAACCAGTAAAACGCGGACTAAAAACACAAAAGTGAGGTTACAACCACATTTCTAGCCAAAGAAGGCTTATCTTGACGGAGTATAGAATTTCTAAAATGTCGAGGTCTGTAGCAAAATGAGCAGTGGTTAAAACAAAATATCATCAATATGTAAAGGGTGACCAGTCTCCTAGGAGTGTTCTCTAATTGCGCTGTAACTAGGCCTTGAATGATAATTGCCTGAACGATATGACTTACCTAGGTGTTCAAACCATCTCATCCAAGCTGATATGGTAGTTTTTCCAACGTAAGTGGCATCACAACCACCACACTGCCATTTATAGATCAGATTGGACAGAAGGCTTGTTGGTATAGGGTCTTTAATTTTAAAGAAATTACCTTATTTATTTCGCAAAGTGAGATATATTTTGATATCTAGCTGAGGGTAACTAGTGGAGAAAATAGAAATTTTGTGTTTTTTTTTTTTAAATCGTAACTATGAGCTCCAGTAAAGGTTAAAGGTAAATAAATAACGGGTTTCTTTACATTAGCGGTAGTTTCGGGCTGTTTGTTTGCATATAATTTCGAAAGCTGTTTACCAATATATGTATTTACGTAATTCAACGGATAGCCATTGATTTTTAAAAGTAACCTTAGAAATTCCAATTCTTCTTCACGCAAATTCAAAAAGATAGAACAAATTTTATATGCTCTGATGGCTAGCGTCAATATCAAATTCATCTTATATTTCAAAGATGTAGCTGGTTGAAATTTAGACCTAAGACCGGTGAAAGTACGCTTTCTAAAGACTGAGGTGTGAAAGTTATTATCAAGATTTTTCACCTGAATATCCAGAAAAGCAAGCGTATGAATATCTTCGATTTCACAAGCAAATTCTGTATTAATATGCATAAGGAGTTATTCAAAATTTTTTCATCATTTATAAGATTTCCTCATTTTTCCCCATAAATACAATTACTGAGTCATAGTGATCAGTTTATAACCCAGGCAGTCAGTCATGCATGTGATTAATTAAATTTTTTGTCCCGTAGGAAATTTATATGATGGCTTTGCACCCAAGATATGTGATGAATAGCGTCAGGCGTTTGAAGTATATTACATTCGAAATCTTGCCATGACTAATTACTTACCCTAATGGAGATGTATATTTGGTGGAACAATTTATTCACAGTTCTACTGGTAAAAAATAGCAATATTTGGTTGTCAACTGGTATCATTCCGAGTTGATTATTTTATAGTCTTGTATTTCATCAATATTCCACTGCCATGACAAAGAGCATAACTTAATCATGAAGGGCATATGATATCATAGAAGAGTCTCATCATTTGCAATACAGACCTGATCTTTATGAGTCCTTCTATAGCAGAGATTATTCAGTTTTATTCCTGCCTTATTTTCTTAATTTTTCTTCTCGTAGACATTCTGATTTCTACTTAGAACTATTTATCACACTAACATTACAACAAAACTAAAAGCATTGTCCATTCACACAGTAGAGCTCTTACCCCTAGAACCGAACGCATTGCTAATAATCCAGTCAAGAGCTACAAATTTTAGCTATGAAGCATGTCTTCTATTGTACAATCCCTGCAGTCACAATACAGACTTTGTATCTTTCTTGAAATTCTTATACATTTGAATTCTCCATCGTTTTCACAAACTAAACCCCCCACGGCCTCTATCCGCAGCCCTCTTGAACTTCCGTTTTGTTTTGCCAAGTCAGTTCTGCGAAAATTTTCTTCTGCTCATCTAATTTTGTCTTGGATGTTCTCTTTGATTTCTTTCGTGTTCGATTTTGTCCCCATTTCCAATCAGCCACTATCTTCTTCTCTACACCTTTTCCCATATTTCCTAAATTATCCTGTTGCACTTTCTGTCCTTCCATCTTTAAGCCTCACCTGATCTTCCGAGATCATGTTCTCAATCTCATGCTTCTCATCACTAATCTCCTTATTCACATCTCATATTCTCTGTCGGCCTCTGATTATATTAAACTCTTGGCGTCCTCACTTCTTGGGCTCCTTTGACATTTTGTTCTTGATCTAAATTCTCTTTATGGATTGTCTTTACTTCGGCTTCAAATTCACCAGATAATATTGCTCAGAAAAAAAAAAAAAAAAAAAAAAAAAAAAAATATATATATATATATATATATATATATATATATATATATATATATATATATATATATATATATATATATATATATATATATATATATATATATATATATATATATATATATATATATATGTGTGTGTGTGTGTGTGTGTGTGTGTGTGTGTGTGTGTGTGTGTGTGTGTTTAAAGAAACTATCTATTGTTAACTTATAGAGTATTAATTAAGAAAATTTCCAGCCTTACATGCCAGTTTTTGACAAATTGTTAGTCCTGCGTGTTTTTTTTTTTTTTTTTTTTTTTATTACAGGCAGGTGATTGATGCTGGTCTCACCATCAGAGTTCCCCTTTTCCAACTATAACAACTTTCGAAACAGCTATTCATTTTGCCCTTAATTGAAGATATCCACATGCTCCTTTTCCCCCACGCTCACTTAAAAAACTGTGCAAAACTATATATCTGTCGCCTGCTCATCAAAAATACCTATCTCTGACACTCCTGTGACCGGAATAAAAAAAAACAAAATAAAATCAAGCATTTGCTTTGATACCAACGACCCCTTTGTTCTATGCTTAATCTGAAAACTCATAATATCTCTGTTAGTGCTTTCAAACCATCTCAGAAAACTTGTCTTGAAAGTCATTGCACGTTACACATCAATTATGAATAATAGTAATTATATTGTTTCATTTGATAAGCGACTGTTTCTAGTTTCACGTCACGTTTGCAAATTCTCGAGCAAACGAGGGGAAACAAGACACATACGGCAGGTGGAAATGCAGACGTCTGTAAGACATTGTTTTCAGTCTATTTGTCTCTTCCTTGGACCATCGATGGGTGGTCTCTTGTTTGTCCGTGTTTCATAAGTTGTATTTTAACAGAGATCTTTCAAATTCACAATCAGTCTCTGATCGTATCTTCTTGCCAAGGGGGACCAGATTTGCTGAACATGAACGTCAATACGCGGAAAATGTACCTCGTTGTCGAACTTCTCAGTTCCTGAAGTCTTTTATTCCTCACACTGCTGGACTGTGGAACAGTCTTCCTGAGGATGGTGTGCAACTGGAACCTCAAAAATTCCAGCGAAGATGCAATGCATTACTACCCTAATTCAATTATCTTTGAATTGTAATGATTTCCTTACATGTTCATCTATTTATTGATTAATTTTTTTTATTCATTTTTTCCTTTCTAATTACCAGTCTCTTCTTTCTGTATTACTACTACCTTCTGTTACTTCCTTCAAATGAACGCTGTATTCTTAAGAGGCCTAAGTTGCAAGGAAAGGGCCTTGTGGGTTTGTTCCATATGAATAAGGTTTAACTTCTAAATAATAATAATAATAATAATAATAATAATAATAATAATAATAATAATAATAATAATAATAATAACCACACGATGAGGGGAAATCTGAATACGTCGGAATGGCAGGGAATTGTCTCCTATGTAGCCAAAGAGCCACGAGCTGCCGATTTCACCGAACTTCTCGGTAATCTGTCCGTGATTTCAAGTTCCCCGGAGGGATGCGGTGAAGAGGTTCATGAAAGAGCTACATCAGTCCCTGGTGCGTATGCATTCAGAACGGACACAGAATTGAAGCTTGATGAAGAAATACAAAATACAAAAATAAGAGCCAATTGATGAACAAATCAAATAACTTGTAGATGAATGAAGTTAACACAGATCGATTATAGAAATCGAACAACATTGCAAGCCAGAAAATAAAAGAAAGGAAAGTACAATACAAGTGAAAGAATTTATGGTTTATAAAATCAATAGCTTGACGGGTCAGAAAATATCCTGAAAAGCAAATAAGGCAAAAGAATGACTATGAAAAAAATCTAAAAAATATGAAATATCGAGAAATACAAGGAAACGGAAACAGGACAGAAAAGCGAAGAAAGAAATCATGACCGGAAAATTAGAAGAAAGTCATTCTAAAACTGCCATTAAAATCCCATTGAAGTAAAGCAACAGAAATGGAAGCGAAAAACTGAAAGAGGTTTTGTGCTTTGACTCTGCGAATGAAATCGAGGAAACAAAGAAATTTTGCGGAAATGGGAATTTGCCCCACTATGAAGTATGAGGAAAAACGAAGAAGTTAATAATTTCGATAATGATCTGGAATTCTTTTATTTCTCAAGTATTTCCATTAAAGGACAGCATTATCGAAGTCACTGATTTCTTCATTTATCCTCATACTTCACAATGGGGAAAATTCGTATTTCCGCAATATTTCTTTATTTCCGCGGTTTCGTTGTCAGAGTCAGTGCACAAAACCTCTTCCAGGTTTTCGCTTTCATTCGTGTTGTTTTACTTTAATGGGATTTTGAAGGTAGTTTTAGAATGACTTCTAATTTTCCGGTCCTATGACTTTCATGGCTGTTTGTTATGGTTTAATTGACAGGTATTTTCTGTTATTTCATTAGGGTCTCGTCCAGTCGTCCCCTGTGCTGAAACTAGTAGAGTAACGCATGACCTGTGAAGGACGAGAAAATTCACTCCAAAGCTTCAGGACCAAAAAGACGGTGAAATATTACGTCACAACGGAAGATCCTCAACAGGTCCTTTGTGAGGATGCATTTAAGAAAAAAAAAGACCTACTGTATGAAATGCATTATTGAAAAATATCTACTTTTAATGATTATGCTTTTTCAATGGTAAAAAATTTACTTAATGTTTAAATGATGTTATTTTATGGTACTATACACTTTTCGTATCTATACAATGGCATTTATAATATCTTATATTTAACACAGAAAAATTATATCCTATGTAGTTATTGACATTCAGTAACACATTGTATTCAACTCTGTTTTTAGATCATGTAATTTCGTGAGAATTAAAAGGTCTTTAAAGATTAGAGCTGCTATTTTATGCGTGGAATGTTTTTATATTCGGATGAGTTAATTCTATAACAAGGAAAAAAAAATCTCTAGATTGCAATCATTTTATGGAATTTACCCTTACTTTTATTACGGTAAAAAAAATATTTTTACGTATGAACAAAGTCGTTTAATTCTTTAAAAGAATCTATATATATATATATATATATATATATATATATATATATATATATATATATATATATATATATATATATATATATATATATATATATATATATATATATATATATATATATATATATATATATATATATATATATATATATATATATATATATATATATATATATATATATATATATATATATATATATATATATATATATATATATATATATATATATATATATATATATATATATATATATATATATATATATATATATATATATATATATATATATATATATATATATATATATATATATATATTCATTTGAGCCATATCATCTCATATTTATGGAAAAAAAATTTAAAGTTTACGAGTGAGCAACATATTTCCAGAAGGGTCACGAGAGTGGAAAAGTCTTTATAGTTTTTCCACGGAATGAAAAAGAATAGACAGAATTGGTATGAAAATAGAATTGTGAAAATGAGTAAAGAATTAATTACCTCTAATATACCTTTACAAAAATCCCTATCACTAACCCTCGTGAAGAAGATAAAAAACAAGAAATAAATAAGTAAAATAAAATAAAATAAGATCAAATAAAGAATGCAATACATATTGAAAATAAAGATGAAATTTTGCTGAATCTTGATAATCACACAAAGCAAATGACGGCTTCATGTGTTATGAGAATTAATATGAAAACTAAAAATTGCAAAAATGCATTCAAATTACATTAAAGCGCTAAAATGACATTAGAAAACGGAAAAAAAAAAGTTTGACACAATTTTGAAATTTAAATAGTACTGAGGAAAATGCTTTCAATTTTGTTTTTATATAAAAAAAACTGCAGCACTCATCTGAGAGTAATTGGTGCACTCATTCTACCCTGAGATTAAGCTACAGCGTAAAAGAATAGAAACCCCTTAAGACGAACAGGTAGTACAGGCTATCTTTATTCACAAAATGAAACTTACTTTTGCTTTACAGCCTAAAATATATTCGTCTAAAATTAAAATAGGAAAAAGGAAAGAACATTGTTGATCGGCGTTCAGCCGCTTTAAATTAAAAACAAAAGTTACGGAAAGAGAATACAAAACATCTATTTGCATTGAACAGACATATTTCACCTTTCTGAAGTCAAAAAATTAAATTGAATAATTATTAGCGTCAAGCAAGTCAAAGATATTAGGGAATCCCGAAGTCCTGTGAACGAGCAGCATTATTCCATTTTCTGTTATTCCTGACTACTAAATGAGGTGTTCTGCCTTTCTTAAAACCCCTTCATTACCGCGGATAATTATTTGTTACTTGTCTGACACTCAAAATATATTAGAGCCTTTATTAATAGGCCCTGCACACTGTATTGCAGTTACATCTTATTTGTCGCATTTCCATATCTAAAATTGTTCCAGATACAGAAGAATCGACATGGAGGTTTGAGCCTCAGTCGTTCTCGATCGCAGTTTGGAGACGATACTGAACTTTTCGGTGTTACCGAAGATAAAAAGAGAAGGAGGAAGTGTGTAAGCATTTGTGAGAGGAAAAAAGTCGTGAATTGTTTTCATCCTTTTTTTTATATATATATGCAGTGGTCAACTTGCTGTCATTAAATGTTTTACATATATATACTCTAGTTGATAATATGCATCACACTCTAGAGCAAGATCTTATTCATATACCCATGCAGTCAGTATTGAAATAAAAGATCACCATTCTAGACGTTAGACATACGATGATAACCCAAGTAATGGGGCATTTTTCGCTCATCACCAGCATCACTGAAATCCCAGTAGAAATTGAAAAGACGACATCCGGATTATCACAACGACTCTGGCATCAAAATGACATGTCTTAATTAAAACTCACATGGTATCAGTGTCCAGCCACGTAGATATAATACGTGCACACCTACGGTGATAATGTCGGGAAAATAATGAATGCCCGTTTCAGGGGGCGTTATTGCGACTCTCCTCTTGTGGCGAAGTCATCCCCTTAAACTTCCCACATGTCCGGATAAAAAGGAAGGGGTGAGCAAAGTGTTAAGCGCCTGGCTCGCAAAAGAAATAAACAAACACAAAAACTGGCAATAAACTTTGGGAGTTTGAAGAGTTTACCACCGAGTCACTTGTGTGAGCAAGTGAAGAGTGACGTCATGCATTGGACTGATTCCCTTACTGGGTGATGCTGAATTTGTGAATAATAACATTTCGCATTACAGTTTCCAGCAAACTTTTCCTTGTACAATTTTCCACTTTTACCCGAACTCCTGCTTCCTAAACCTGTCCCTGCCTGGGGTGTGAATCCCTTTAAGATGTTGCGAAAATACATCATCATCATCATCCAGTTCTTGCCCCTCTTTTACATACCAGTAACTAATTCGTCAACGGCCCAGCACTGATGCAGCGTAATAATACAAATACCTCCCTTCGAACTCCATGGCTCTTTCGAAGTTAAATTTGGAAAAACCAGGAATGCTGAAATACCGTTCTGTCGTTCGGTTTTGGGTTTTAATATTTCGGCCAAACATAAAAAAAAAAAAAAAAAAAAAACTCATGCTAACGAACCAAGTTCTCTATTTTGTGCAATTCACGAGTAATTATGGAAAAGCAGTAAAATTTCTTTCATAGCTTCCCATAGTTACCTATAGAGAAAAAGACTTCACAGTACTCATCATTCTCTTGTTGTCCCATTGATCAAAACTGAACATTCGCAACCAAAAGTAAAACAAGTCTTTTATGCAAGGAAAACTTATAACCATTCTTTTGACATTGCGTCACCTAATTACCCCAGTGATGTGTCAAGAGTGATTACTTCATCGGCGATTGGTAGTGAACACTCATACAAAAACAGGACCTCCTTTTAGCAGCTGCTCTTTGTCTGACTGTCTGTCTGTCCGTGTGTCCCCCTGACTGATATGATCTCCCACAAGGGTGAATCCCGGGGTTGAATTCGCTGGTGAAAAAGAAGCAATCTGACTCAAGTACCTGATGGTCAATCGATGTGGTGGTGATCGCAGCTATGGGTAATGTGCGAGAGAGAGAGAGAGAGAGAGAGAGAGAGAGAGAGAGAGAGAGAGAGATTATTTAGGCATGATTGTAAAAAAAGTTTATGAGGAAACCTTCTCTCTCTCTCTCTCTCTCTCTCTCTCTCTCTCTCTCTTCTTGCTCACTTTCTCTTCACCTTTGCGTTGTTCATCTGTTGTTCAACATATTGTAATTTCTCTGCAGTTACAAACTGTAGACAGACATTTGCATAGTCCTGTTAACTTCATTCATGCAAATAAAACTTCACTTATGCCTGAATTAATTTCCTTGTTTGTAATAATTTTGTTGCTTGGTCATCACAGGGTCGTTCATTAGTGTGTGCGTGTTTTTTCTCTGCATGCATGTTCGTGCGTTTTATTATTCATTGTTCTATATAATTTTTTTTATTTCGAACGGAAATGGATTCTTACAAGAAATAGCACATTAATGCATATTTTTGTCATATTCTTTATATATCACTTTTGTGGAATAACTATTCATAAAAACGGTAAAGTGAATTTCAATAACTTTGGAATTCGACTGCTTGAGAATGTGCAGATCAAAACAGATAGTTTTATTATATTTGCAAGCTCAAAATCCAATTAAACAGACTGAACATTGAAAACAGTTATAATGTAGCACTGTTCCGGTGTGGGTTACCTACAGGTTCATAGACAAATTTTTCTCCTGAATATCGTTATTTATTTCCAAAGTGAACTACCGCGACATAGAAGACTCATGTGCAAAGAAGATAACAAGGGAAAATATGAATAATGATACAATAAAACATACGTGTAAAAGCATTGTAAATGGCATATTGCATATCCCTTAATCTTATCTTTAGTATCAAGTTCTGTAGAGTCACTTTTCTACTTTGTGATTGCATGATGGTTGAATACTAAGGGTGAGCTGAATTGAAAAAATTTTTGACAGTTTGTACACCTTAAGAAACACATGAAAAAATAACAAAGCCGAAGTCTTGAACACTGAAACTCACAAATAAAGTGAAACCTTAGTCCAAAGGAACTGTAGTTCCTAAGATGTTATTCATTTTTCTTTAATAAATCAAGCCCATCATACGGAAATGGGTATTTTTATAGGTGCGTGTAATGAGTGATCATAGTGTACCAGTGCCATTCTGTTCGTGAGAGACTGTTCGAGGAAACAATTGTGGGAAGATACACCTGAACCTCAGAAGATTAGAACAGCTGGAGAAACAGACTCGTTCATCTGTAATGGTCCACCTCGAACAAGCCACAACAAAGAAGTGGAAATATAAAAAAGAAGTGAAAATATAGATTAGACGAACACAAACTGAGAAATATGCGAAGTAGATGAAACAAATTACGGGAACAATCATTCCTAACCAAAACTGACCAGAAATGAGACCTATAGTAGCATATGGTTCAGGTAAACCTTACAAGAGAGGCAGTTTCCATGATGAAAAATAGGTAGAAGAAACTATTATAAAAGTAACTAGCAAAAATGAAAATCAAGTTTTATATAACAAATGGAGACTATGAACATATTACGAAATTCTTTGGTGCGCTGTGCGCTATAGAAAATATGCCAATCGTTTACAGATGAAAAACAAAAAGAATAATGAAGTAGGGGAGAAAGTGAGACAGGCGGAAACTGGAGAAATATTGGATGAATTTGAAAACTTTGTGGAAGAAATTTTATATTCTAGAGAAAATCAAAAGCAGAAGGGAAAAAACTTAAAGCCAGTGTAGTCAAGTCGAAATGAGTGATCTTTTTCAAATATGCTGAATATAGCAGAAGAAATCCAAATTTAATACTGCAAGGTTTGAATGGTGTAGTTAGTACTTTGTGAACAGTTGTAAAAGTGATTATTCAAGATGTACGAAGGTTAAATCAAAATCTGAATGCTGGAAAAGCATGAGAAGTTGTTGATGGATAATACTAGTGGGATTCGGCA
>JANJGK010009827.1:0-18511 GCA_039081455.1 Macrobrachium rosenbergii
ATGATTTCTTCGGAGTTCGAAGATTTCGCTTTTCCTTCTTTTTTTTTTTTTTGCAGCAGAAGGAAAGAAGAGCGATTCACCCCGAGAGAAGCCCGAAGGGGACTAGTGCCGTCAGTGCACCTCACGCGGTGCGCTGTAGGCATTTCTTAAGGGTCTGTGCAGCCTCCCTTCGGCCCTTAGCTGCAACCTCTTTTCATTCCTTTCACTGCACCTCCGTTCGTATTCTCTTTCTTCCGTCTGACTTTCCACCCTCTCTAACAATTGGTTCACAGTGCAACTGCAAGGTTTTCCTGTTACGCCTTTCAAACCTTCTTACTGTCAATTTCCCTTTCAGCACCGAATGACCTCATAGGTCCCAGCGCTTGGCCTTTGGCCTAAATTCTATATTCTATTCTATCCCGAGAGAAGAAGAAGAAGAAGAAGAAGAAGAAGAAGAAGAAGAAGAAGAAGAAGAAGAAGAAGAAGAAGAAGCTGCTTCTGCTGCTCTTTGCAAAACCAGGCGTCAAGATCTTCTGGCGCTCAGCATCAAGGCAGTTTTCGTTCTCCTCGCTTTCTCTTTTTTTTTATTTATTCTTTTGGAAGGGGTGGGGAAGGGGGATTGGGGGGTACGGGTGGGGGATGGGGTGATGGTATGGAAGGGCTCAAAGGTGGAAGTGTCTTGGTTAAGTAATCAGAATGCTGTTCAGGTTATGAGATTTCCCAAGAATCTCGCGGGGTAGGAAAATTCTGGAAGAAGTTCCAGAAAACATACACACACACACACACACACACACACACACACACACACACACACACACACACACACACACACACACACACACAAAACCGGCACAATAGTTCTCTTTTACAGAAAACAAAATTTATGCTTTGTGACCGACTGATTGTAAATATGTGGTGTCTCACAATTTGCAAATTGAACATAGGCGCAATGCAAATACGCGAACGTTCATAGGAATAATTCCTTTCCCTCTACGTTAAATCTGCAGTTTTGTGTCCAAAGCGAAGAACTGTAATCATTTTATCCAAATGGATTTCAGTTGCTTTTACAGGTCGTTCACAGATGAAACCTTGTCTTCAAATTTCTTTTCCAATGGAATCTGGATGTCCAATCCAGATGGTCATTTCGAAAGAAAGAAAACGCGGTGCGGGGGACACTGAGTGCCAGTATTCAAATTGTCATTTCCAGCTGAATAGCCCTTGAAAAGAAGAAAAAGAAGCAGGGAGAGAGAGAGAGAGAGAGAGAGAGAGAGAGAGAGAGAGGAGAGAGAGAGAGAGAGAGAGAGAGAAGAAATACGGTTTTCTTTTCAGAATTTGTCGTGAAAGTAAGGTGATATTGTGAGACATAAGTTCATCTTTGTTTGAAATAATTTTAGCATCAGCATAATAACAATAAAAGGAATCGAAGCAGCACCACACTACAGGACTGAGCTTATTCTCATGGAATGTAAAATATATCACACGTGAATATTATGTTCAATTTTGCATTCCTATTCCTGACGAGCGGCGCAAAATAATTATAGCCATTTGGAAGAAAAGTCTGTTTCCACCACCCAAAAAATCACTGATGCTATTAGCTTCATAAATGTGCAAATTTTGCATTTCTTGCAACATTACTGCAATGCGAGCATATTGCAGTGAATTGCAGTTTTGCAATCATTTGTCACTTGTGGCCCGAAATACTGCATTGCACCCAGGGTTTATTCATTATGATTCGAGTTGATGGCGAGTTTATTTGATCAACTATATTTTTGCAAGGAGGGTTATGATCATTCATATCTACTACTTTTAATACACGAACCTTATTTTATTAGTTAGAATGTTCACTGTCCGCCGTATATTCCAATAAACACTTGATTTCGTCTCAATCCTATTTCCTTTCCTCGTGATATGACAGTTTGTTGAATACAATGATATATGCACCAATGAAATGCCTTAAAAATACCTTTTCTTAAAAGCATACAAAGAATCTACTCCCTCAACACTTCATCAAACAAACAGGCACAAACGAATCCCTTCTCTTCCGAATCAAAACAAACCTAATTGACCAGATGGGATGACGAATCAAAAGGGATAAGTCGTAAATGAACAGAAACGAAGCCACCCGTATTTTTTGCGCGATAACTTCCAAAGTCGTTACTTTCATGCGAGAACAAGCCGTCGGTGAATTTTATCTTTACGGGAAGTATTAACAAAACACAAAAACATCATGAACACTTTCTGGCTGTGATTGTCGGAGACCACAGATTAATTGATTGTAAGGTTTGTTTGTGTGTGTGTGTGAAAGAGAGAGAGAGAAACAAATGAGAAGCATGTTGCCAACGAGTACTTATAGCATAGCTGTAACTCCATCACGACAGGTACTCAGCATTACACAACCATCAATTATCTCTGCACTTTGCATAAAATCCTGCTTGATGTTTCCATAGAGAATTTGAAATGTATTGGTCTGTGCCTTTACTGAACAGTTTCATAACCAGTTTATACAGTAATTTTTTTTTATCATTCTATCAGAGTGTAATCTCTTTGTCAAGCAGTCTTTCAGAGCATTACGTATCAACTGGCTCTCTCGTTTGGTAACGAATTTTTCTGCTGCATTTGAAACACTGTATAGATTATAATGATGGAGCAGTTTTTAACTGAATTTTTTATATGAAGAATTATGATCAAATTTCCGTCAGTCAATTCTGCTCTGCTATTACCAGATATATCACTTTTATAAATCTGTTTAGTGAAATTAGAGAAAATAGATTAAAGTCACTTTATGATTGTTTTTTTATCTGAGCCATTATATACCTAATTGGACATGATTGTAACTCAGTAGTGATGAGTTATAGACGTTAAGTCAAGCTGGTTAAAGCTCATCAAATGTATGCAACAATACCGATGTCTGTTGATGTGACTTTAGCTTATAATAATAATAATAATAATAATAATAATAATAATAATAATAATAAAATTCAATATGAAGAATTCCAAGCCATCAAATTATAAACTCTCTTGGCACAGCGAAACAATGTTTTAAAAAACAACCACCTCTCCTACAGCTACATATACGTGCTTAATAGCAATTCCACCACCCACCCCTACCCCCACCCACCCCCACCCCTAAATCACAACACTAACCACATAATTGCCGTGCCACCCCATTTCCCCTCCATCCCCCCCACCCTACCAAGATATCCTATAACATCCCTGGCCTTCCATCTTCGCCTTAGAACAATAGGATCTCCCTAGACTTGTATTTATATGCTAATATTTTCGCCCAGTACTAAAGTAGATAGTGCAGCTTCTGCGGGGATAATGGCTACAAGTAAAAAATGCGCCGAAGTTTCTTCGGCGCAATCGAGTTTCATGTATAGCCGCTACAGCGTATAATCAAGACCACCGAAAATAGATCTGTCTTTCGCTGGTTGGTATAATGCTCTATGAGCCGCTGGCCATGAAACTTTAACCACAGCCCGGCGGTGGCCTGTCCTATATCGTTACCAGAAGCATAATTATGGCTAACTTTAGCCTTAGATAAAATAAAAAAGAACTACTGAGGCTAGAGGGCTTCAATTTGGTATGTTTCATGACTGGAGGATGGATGATCAACATACCAATTTGCAGCCCTCTAGCCTCAGTAGTTTTTAAAATCTGAGGGCGGATAGAAAAAGTGCGGACAGAATAAAGTGCGGACGGACAGACAAAGCCGACACAAGAGTAGCGAGGACCTCAGGATATTCTCGAAATGAATAATTTGATTTCGTTTAAGGACCTACTTTCTTTCTCACGGCGACAGGTGAATGACTAGGATTTCTTCCATTAAACCTTGATGCATCAGTCAATCGAAATACATGGAAATTTAACAAAGCGAAGGTGATATTAGTAAACGCGATCTCAGTTTTACGTGGGAAGTCTTCAGATTTCTTCTTTTATTGAGATGAAATCTAAGTTTGGATGTCAGCTTAGTCATCATTTGAAGAATATGACGGTAAAAAAGTGAAGAAAGCACCCATAAGCAGAGGTCAAGAGGAATGAACGGTGGAATGTGTACAAAGGAGTTCCTGATTGGTCCATCAAAGACCAATGACGTTCTTGGGTCTTCGTATACCGATCCGTGACAGAAACTTCAAGTTGAATGGCTTGGAGGCTTAAGCCTCATTCATTCATATGGCCTAGTCATCACCGTGTGAGACTAAATTGTATTTTAGAAGCTTGGAATTACTTGTTTACACAAAATTTACATTAGTAATACACACACATACACATATAGATAGATAGATAGATAGATAGATTGATAAAGTGTGTTTGTTTGTCAGCACGCGCGCGCGCGTGTGTATGTCTGCATATACAAATTGTGTACTCAGCATTTAAATCACTCCAAAACTTTCTACGAAAACCATTTCCCAGTAAATGTTGTAGACGGGAGCCATCACAGGTGTGAATGGAAGTCATTCACGCCTTCAAGACTGAAGCCATCTTCTCTTGGCAGTTTTTCATAACAGACCTCAGAACCTTCTTTTTCTCTTTTTCCTTTTCCTTCTCTTTCTTCCCTGAGGACCAGTTAGCCTCTTCCGCCTCATTTCCCCTTCGTTTCCCGTTGCCTCCTTTTAGGGGAATTAGTCTCGTTCATATACAGGCTTCTGGATTTTTGGTTTCATATACTATGTTTCTTTTTATTCGTTGTGATCTGATAATATTTTTTGTATTTATTCAGGCGTAGTTTGATCCATTTTCTTATTCATCCAGTTCTTTTCTCCTTCGCCACTAGAACACCCATTTTCAGACTGTAATTTATTAAAGATTCATGGGCCGCAGCTCATACAGCATTATACCGAGACCACCGAAAGATGGATCTATTTTCGGTGGCCTTGATTATACGCTGTATGTATATGTACATATACATAAACCAATTTTTGCGATGTAACTCATACTGAATTTCAGTCTCGAATCCTTGGCCGCCTACATAACATACCTAGTTTTCTTTTCCTACCGCGGTTTGGCTTCCTGCCACCTTCACGAATTTCCTCTTACTTGCAGTGAGCTCTGAGGAACTTCTTAGCTTGCTATCTCTCTCCGAAAGTTTTTTTTTTTTTAATTAAAGACTTTTCATTACAAGTTCTCTCCCGGAAAACTTTCTGAGGAATATTTCCGTCTGCGTTCAAGATGACTCCTCAGGTCCCTTCATGAAGCTTTTACAAGCGTTGTTCTTTCATTCAAAGGACAGATATACTGTGCCTGCTCGTTTCATCTTTCTTTTTGGACAGTTAACCTGCACACTATACGATTTTTATTATTATTATAATAAACTATTATTATTATTATTATTATTAATATTATTATTAGTAGTAGTAGTAGTAGTAGTAGTATTAGAAGTATAGTAGTAGTAGTAGTAGTAGTAGAATTAGTAGTAGTATTAGAAGTAGTAATAGTAGCAGTAGTAGTTGTAGTAGCAGTAGTAGAAATAGTAGCAGTAGTAGTAGAAGTAGTAGTAGTAGCAGTAGCGGTAGTAGTATAGTAGTAGCAGTAGAAGTAGTAGTAGCAGTATCAGTAGAAGAAATAGTAGTAGTAGTAGTAATAGTAGAAGTAGTAGTAGTAGTAGCAGTAGACGTATTAGTAGAAGTAGTAGTAGTAGTAGCAGTAGTAGTAGTAGCAGTAGTAGTACTATCTTCGTGAATCGCACGAACATGACAGTAATGTACTAAATGGTAGAAATAAACCTTCACTCTGCGAGCATCTCGTAAAGAGTAATTTTGCACAACTTTTTCAGAGTTAACTACCTTGCGAGATTGCAAAGTAACTGTGAACAAATCCCCAGAGTTCTGACGCAATAGGAAAATATCGAATATAAATGCCAGTTTAGACTCAGAAGTATAACTGGAATTGAGATCAGTCCAAGTGTCAATTTTTTTTTATTCGTCGTCCCAAAACATTTGCATGAATGTGTAATGATTTCATCAGTTAAAATTGCCAAAAAATGCATTTGCATTTGGCAAGAGATCTTATTAATGGTAAACTTACCACATGGGGATAAAACCAGTAACTTACCACATGGGGATAAAACCAGTTACTCTACACAGTACGAAGCAAACTGTATTGAACTTAGGATATAAAGCTAATCGCAGATAACTGACAACGAAACGGACATTCAACTAAAACCATAACGACTAAGCACCGAATCACTTACTCAAATCGAAACACGCTTGATTGTAGTCGCAGTATTAAGCCATAATTTATTGACTTCTCCCACTAACATTGCACTCTTACTTTCAACAACTTATGTGTATATGTGTACATATGTATGTTGTATATATATGTAAATTATACATGTATATGTATATATATACTTACATATACACTAATATAGTATGTATATAAATATATATATATATATATATATATATATATATATATATATATATATATATATATATATATATTATATGTGTATATAGGTATATATATATGTGTATCTAGAAACGAAATTCACCCGCAGAAAATTGATAAAGGCACATCAGAATTTTAGAAGGTAAACATTCACGTTCTTATTTTTATGCCTGTATCCAACATCATATCATAATTAATGATAAAATGTCCTTCAAACGAATGAATAAGCCACGGTAATGCAATGAATACATTCGTGGGACTCGTGCAACCTTGCAGACCCAGGTGGGATATTTTTTTTCCTGGGTTCAGGGAGAGGAGAGAGATTAAGGGGAAGTATCCGAATGATAATGAATAACAACGTTGGTTCTCATGCACCTCATATATCTTTTACAGGTCAATTCCGGGGGTTTGTGCATGTCTGCAAGAACACGAATGCAAAGGTAAATATTGCTGTTAGTTTTTGGACCTGTTTATAGACTGATTTGCATGCCCTAGTCTGTAAATGTTTCTCTTTGGGCGTGATCACACACACAAACATACACACACACACACACACACACACACACACACACACACATATATATATATATATATATATATATATATATATTATGGGTGTACAAAAAATGGAAACAAACTAAATTTAATTACGGTCTGTCGGCTTCAGAAGGGCTTCTCTATATCTTGATCCGGTCGAGAGGGCAGTCTTGAGTGAATGTGCAGACGGTGCAAAACATTCAGTTGACAGAGGAGATTATCTCTACAAAAGCGGGTCCCTTTGTGAGGGAGACAAATTACATAGCAACGCCTTTGGAAACAGCCCCTTCCCCCCGCCCCCCATTCTCTCTCTCTCTCTCTCTGGCACACAGTTCTCTAGCAGTTGAAAGCTTCTTTAACCATTTAGCGTGTAAACGCAAGTGAGTTTCGAACAGCCTATAACAACTTTTGTAATTAGGAGAAATTAAGGAAGCGACGGAATTTCCGTGAACCTTGAATACGATGATGAGACTATGGAGGTCTCGAAATATAATAAATAAAAAAATAGTTGAAATTTCAGTAGGGAAGATGGATTATTAGAGAATGATATTTTAAAGCAGGACTGGCAGTTACCAATCTAAAGGGGCATGGTAGCAGTTACCAATCTAAAGGGGTATGGTAACTGCCAATCTCAAGGGACCTGGTAGACGGTAAAGCTTGCTAGAGAAAGTGTTTTATTTTTTTAAAGTTGTCTGTTAAATGAGTAGGGTTCTGGTAGGGAAGGATCATTCGCTGTAATTCGGTTTCTGTGGCATTCAGAGAATAAACTGGTAATATCCGGCGTTAAGTAATGGAATCGAAACAAAAGACCAGTAATACTAATCATACAACTATAGCCAAGTTGCAACAATAAATCGGTAAAATAAATAGGCCTGGTATTTTGAGGCGAAGGATAAAAGACTTTCACACGATTCTATTCAGGAAACTTGACATTAGAAAGCCGTGACGTGTGTTGAAGTATTAGTGGAAATAATCTGTCGTTTTCTAGTATAAAGGAAATGCGATTACATTTTAATTGGAAAAAACCAAACGGGAGACAACGAAAAAAAGGTGTGTTAACCGAAAACCTTTCCTGAGGTTTCGATTGAAAATAAAAACCGGTTGGGACCTGTGACCATACCATAATGTTCCTGACTGGAAGTTTCGTTCACCACTAAACGACACACAAAATTAACTGTTACCTCAAAACACCATTGAAAAGTCCTATGTCGGTGTGAAATACAGGATACACCCAACTCAAACCTTCCTAGACGTACTAACCAAAGGCAACGTGTCTATAACCCTCTTGGTGGTAACTGTGCGTAGGTCTAATTTTTATAGCAACCATGGGAGCCCCTTGAAATCCAGGAAAAAACTTTAATTATATATATGTATATGTATATATATATATATATATATATATATATATATATATATATATATATATATATATATATTATATAATTGCCTTATTCATTGAAGAAATGCAGGCGCTGATACTGTTTTTGGAATTAACCAGCTAGTTAAAAGAGTCAAAGGTGTTTGCTTGATACTGGAAACTATCCATGTGTGTGTTAAGATTTGCTTCCCCCCCCCCCCCCTTGGAAAATATGCTGCGGGCGCCCGTGATAGCAACACATCGTACGTATCGCCTTACCTAATCCGAACGAAAGTTACTCTCAGGTGCACAGCGACGACAATCACAAACATAAGAAAATGCCCAAAATATACCCGGCTCTGTGTGCTATTTTCAAGGCACTTCACAGTTAGAGCAAACCCACGTGGGCAAGTCACAAGAGTTAATCACTTCTGAAACGGCGAACATACAGTACAACGCGGCGGAGGAATACATAGAGAGGTGGTAGTTACTGACCTCTGGTGGATATTATTAAGAGGGTTATTAAGCATTTCCGACGATTCCATGATAGGAAGATAGTTATTATGAAGTCACAAAACAGAAGAAAGTGTAAGTGCACAATTACTTACAGAGTGATTATGGGTCAGAATTAGAGTAATACCAGAAAGGCCGTATAACACTCTGGTAGGCTCACTTCCAAGTCCCAAACCTTCGGACAGCTGTATGGGTGACAGCATTTATTCTCGGAAGTGCTCGAAGCAACGTTTTCCTTTTTCAACTTAATTTTTTTTTACTGCAAAATGTAATAAAAAGCAGATAAATTGTAGGATATTACTGCTATACACCCAAGGCTGTAGTAGTTGTAAAAATTACTATTTTCATTTAAGTGAGATGTGTAAATATAGATCTACGAAAGTACAGTTTTAATCCTTTGTAACTTTCAGTGGCGGTTTACATAAGTTTTATATGAAGGGTATTAAATTAAAATAATTATTCCTTGCATTTTTTTACATCATTTAATCTCATTTAGATTAAACATTAGTATGAGATATATATTTTCACTAATACAAAATAGTCCAACTCCATGAAACAAATACAGACATCTCTCTCTCTCTATTTTTATATATATATATATATATATATATATATATATATATATATATATATATATATATATATATATATATATATATATATATATATATACAGTATATGGTTCGTACTTCATCGAGAAACTTATTTTCCTTAGACAGTTGTTCTTTTACCAAGTTGCTTAGCAATGTCGCTTTACCAAACACAAATAACCTTATGCAAGTTAACTGAGGTACAGGGCGTTCCTTTGAGCGGTTTACCACCCTTGTCTTCGCGAGTCCGTTGATTTTTCTCATGAGAGGCGTCACAAAAGATGTGATGGAGGAGATTCTGTTTGTCTCTTACTGCGTTATCGACAACCAATAATGAAGATACGTGTATATATATATATATATATATATATATATATATATATATATATATATATATATATATGTAATAGTGTGTGTGATAGTAATGATATTCAGGAGCGAATGAGGATTGTTTGGCGAACGAAATCAACTGAAATGCGTTGTGGATTTTTTTTTTTACTGCGGCACAGACCAGGAAAAGCACTCATTTGAAGAAAAGCTGTAGGGCAAAGTCAATTACGGGTGTTATTGTTAAACTAATACTGTTATAAGCGTTAATAAGACGTACCATTTTAATCTAAGTGAGATTTGCGAACTTACGTTTTGGAAAGTACACTTTTAGAATTGTTGTATGCGTTGTGTATGTAAATTTTCCAAGAAAGGAAGCTAGTGATTTATTATTCTTTGTATATTTTATAACTCATTTAACAATGGTAGAGAATAAATGTATATTTGAATTAGTATGAAATTAAGAAATTTCCTACATAGGTCTAAGTTCCGTGGCAACTCTGTAACTAGTCAAACCGTCTCTCGCCCCCCCCCCCACCCTCCCTCCCCCTCTCTCTCTCTCTCTCTCTCACACACGCACACACATACACACATTTTTTCCCTATCTCCTCCTTCCCCCATCCCCCAGGTCAAACCGGTTATGTCGCCTCCTCCCCCTCTCCTGCTTTCACAGACACATTGCAAGTATATTGTTGTGGATGGTTAGTGCATCTACTAAAAATTTATTTTTTTCCATACGGTTGTTCTGTTGATGCCAAACTGTCGACCAGTGTCGGTTATCGAAGCACGAACCTTAATGCAAGGGAATGATCAAGATGTTTGGAGATGCGGTGGTGTGCGTTAGTCGGTGTGTTCCACCCTGTCTGTCTTTGCAAGTCAGCTTCCCAGCTGCATTTTCCCCGAGATGTAACCGACTACGGGACCTTTCCCTGAAAAAAGCGGGACGCCATATTTTAAAAACTAACCATAGAATTTTCTTGAAAATAATCTCATGTTTCTCGCTCCCAAATTTTACCAATTTCCAACGTAATCCAACCTAACCTAAACTAACATAAAGGGCATGGCAAAAAAACCGGGGCTGGTGCAATACTATAGCGGAGTCCACTGCTCTTTGCAGCTAAGCCCCGCTCACTGCACCCTTCCCGACCGTTGCGGGTCTCCACCAGGTGTCGGCGGCGGCGGCTCCTCTTGGCTTGGCCTGGTCCTATCGGTGGTGTCGCGGGTCCGGTGACCGGCCAGCAGCCCCGCAACTGCTGGTCGCTCACCCTTCCCGGCCGTTGCGGGTCTCCACCAGGTGTCGGCGGCGGCGGCTCCTCTTGGCTTGGCCTGGTCCTATCGGTGGTGTCGCGGGTCCGGTGACCGGCCAGCAGCCCCCCAACTGCTGGTCGCTCACCCTTCCCGGCCGTTGCGGGTCTCCACCAGGTGTCGGCGGCGGCGGCTCCTCTTGGCTTGGCCTGGTCCTATCGGTGGTGTCGCGGGTCCGGTGACCGGCCAGCAGCCCCCCAACTGCTGGTCGCTCACCCTTCCCGGCCGTTGCGGGTCTCCACCAGGTGTCGGCGGCGGCTCCTCTTGGCTTGGCCTGGTCCTATCGGTGGTGTCGCGGGTCCGGTGACCGGCCAGCAGCCCCCCAACTGCTGGTCGCTCACCCTTCCCAGCCGTTGCGGGTCTCCACCAGGTGTCGGCGGCGACGGCTCCTCTTGGCTTGGCCTGGTCCTATCGGTGGTGTCGCGGGTCCGGTGACCGGCCAGCAGCCCCCCAACTGCTGGTCGCTCACCCTTCCCGGCCGTTGCGGGTCTCCACCAGGTGTCGGCGGCGGCTCCTCTTGGCTTGGCCTGGTCCTATCGGTGGTGTCGTGGGTCCGGTGACCGGCCAGCAGCCCCCCAACTACTGGTCGCTCACCCTTCCCGGCCGTTGCGGGTCTCCACCAGGTGTCGGCGGCGGCGGCTCCTCTTGGCTTGGCCTAGTCCTATCGGTGGTGTCGCGGGTCCGGTGACCGGCCAGCAGCCCCCCAACTGCTGGTCGCTCACCCTTCCCGGCCGTTGCGGGTCTCCACCAGGTGTCGGCGGCGGCGGCTCCTCTTGGCTTGGCCTGGTCCTATCGGTGGTATCGCGGGTCCGGTGACCGGCCAGCAGCCCCCCAACTGCTGGTCGCTCACCCTTCCCGGCCGTTGCGGGTCTCCACCAGGTGTCGGCGGCGGCGGCTCCTCTTGGCTTGGCCTGGTCCTATTGGTGGTGTCGTGGGTCCGGTGACCGGCCAGCAGCCCCCCAACTGCTGGTCGCTCACCCTTCCCGGCCGTTGCGGGTCTCCACCAGGTGTCGGCGGCGTCGGCTCCTCTTGGCTTGGCCTGGTCCTATCGGTGGTGTCGCGGGTCCGGTGACCGGCCAGCAGCCCCCCAACTGTTGGTCGCTCACCCTTCCCGGCCGTTGCGGGTCTCCACCAGGTGTCGGCGGCGGCGGCTCCTCTTGGCTTGGCCTGGTCCTATCGGTGGTGTCGCGGGTCCGGTGACCGGCCAGCAGCCCCCCAACTGCTGGTCGCTCACCCTTCCCGGCCGTTGCGGGTCTCCACCAGGTGTCGGCGGCGGCGGCTCCTCTTGGCTTGGCCTGGTCCTATCGGTGGTGTGGCGGGTCCGGTGACCGGCCAGCAGCCCCCCAACTGCTGGTCGCTCACCCTTCCCGACCGTTGCGGGTCTCCACCAGGTGTCGGCGGCGGCGGCTCCTCTTGGCTTGGCCTGGTCCTATCGGTGGTGTCGCGGGTCCGGTGACCGGCCAGCAGCCCCCCAACTGCTGGTCGCTCACCCTTCCCGGCCGTTGCGGGTCTCCACCAGGTGTCGGCGGCGGCGGCTCCTCTTGGCTTGGCCTGGTCCTATCGGTGGTGTCGCGGGTCCGGTGACCGGCCAGCAGCCCCCCAACTGCTGGTCGCTCACCCTTCCCGGCCGTTGCGGGTCTCCACCAGGTGTCGGCGGCGGCTCCTCTTGGCTTGGCCTGGTCCTATCGGTGGTGTCGCGGGTCCGGTGACCGGCCAGCAGCCCCCCAACTGCTGGTCGCTCACCCTTCCCGGCCGTTGCGGGTCTCCACCAGGTGTCGGCGGCGGCTCCTCTTGGCTTGGCCTGGTCCTATCGGTGGTGTCGCGGGTCCGGTGACCGGCCAGCAGCCCCACAACAGCTGGTCGCTCACCCTTCCCGACCGTTGCGGGTCTCCACTAGGTAGCGGCGGTGGCTCCTCTTGGCTTGGCCTGGTCCTGTCGGTGGTGTGGTGGGTCCCGGTGACCGGCCAGCAGCCCCCCAACAGCTGGTCGCTCACCCTTCCCGACCGTTGCGGGTCTCCACTAGGTAGCGGCGGTGGCTCCTCTTGGCTTGGCCTGGTCCTGTCGGTGGTGTGGAGGGTCCGGTGACTGGCCAGCAGCCCCCCAACTGCTGGTCGCTCACCCTTCCCGACCGTTGCGGGTCTCCACTAGGTACAGGCAGTGGCTCCTCTTGGCTTGGCCTGGTCCTGTCGGTGGTGTGGCGGATCCGGTGACCGGCCAGCAGCCCCCCAACTGCTGGTCGCTCCCCCTTCCCGGCCGTTGCGGATCTCCACCAGGTGTCGGCGGCGGCTCCTCTTGGCTTGGTCCTGTCGGTGGTGTGGCGGATCCGGTGACCGGCCAGCAGCCCCCCAACTGCTGGTCGCTCCCCATTCCCGGCCGTTGCGGATCTCCACCAGGTGTCGGCGGCGGCTCCTCTTGGCTTGGTCCTGTCGGTGGTGTGGCGGATCCGGTGACCGGCCAGCAGCCCCCCAACTGCTGGTCGCTCCCCCTTCCCGGCCGTTGCGGATCTCCACCAGGTGTCGGCGGCGGCTCCTCTTGGCTTGGTCCTGTCGGTGGTGTGGCGGGTCCGGTGACCGGCCAGCAGCCTCCCAACTGCTGGTCGCTCGCCCTTCCCGGCCGTTGCGGGTCTCCACCAGGTGTCGGCGGCGGCTCCTCTAGGCTTGGTCCTGTCGGTGGTGTGGCGGGTCCGGTGACCGGCCAGCAGTCCCCCAACTGCTGGTCACTCGCCCTTCCCGGTCGTTGCGGGTCTCCACCAGGTGTCGGCGGCGGCTCCTCTAGGCTTGGTCCTGTCAGTGGTGTGGCGGGTCCGGTGACCGGCCAGCAGCCCCCCAGCTGCTGGTCGCTCCCCCTTCCCGGCCGTTGCGGATCTCCACCAGGTGTCGGCGGCGGCTCCTCTTGGCTTGGTCCTGTCGGTGGTGTGGCGGGTCCGGTGACCGGCCAGCAGCCCCCCAACTGCTGGTCGCTCGCCCTTCCCGCCCGTTGCGGGTCTCCACCAGGTGTCGGCGGCGGCTCCTCTAGGCTTGGTCCTGTCGGTGGTGTGGCGGGTCCGGTGACCGGCCAGCAGCCCCCCAACTGCTGGTCGCTCACCCTTCCCGGCCGTTGCGGGTCTCCACCAGGTGTCGGTGGCGGCTCCTATCGGCTTGGTCCTGTCGGTGGTGTGGCGGGTCCGGTGACCGGCCAGCAGCCCCCCCAACTGCTGGTCGCTCGCCCTTCCCGGCCGTTGCTGGTCTCCACCAGGTGTCGGCGGCAGCTCCTCTAGGCTTGGTCCTGTCGGTGGTGTGGCTGGTCCGGTGACCGGCCAGCAGCCCCCCAACTGCTGGTCGCTCGCCTTTCCCGGCCGTTGCGGGTCTCCACCAGGAGTCGGCGGCGGCTCCTCTAGGCTTGGTCCTGTCAGTGGTGTGGCGGGTCCGGTGACCGGCCAGCAGCCCCCCAGCTGCTGGTCGCTCCCCCTTCCCGGCCGTTGCGGATCTCCACCAGGTGTCGGCGGCGGCTCCTCTTGGCTTGGTCCTGTCGGTGGTGTGGCGGGTCCGGTGACCGGCCAGCAGCCTCCCAACTGCTGGTCGCTCGCCCTTCCCGCCCGTTGCGGGTCTCCACCAGGTGTCGGCGGCGGCTCCTCTAGGCTTGGTCCTGTCGGTGGTGTGGCGGGTCCGGTGACCGGCCAGCAGCCCCCCAACTGCTGGTCGCTCACCCTTCCCGGCCGTTGCGGGTCTCCACCAGGTGTCGGTGGCGGCTCCTATCGGCTTGGTCCTGTCGGTGGTGTGGCGGGTCCGGTGACCGGCCAGCAGCCCCCCCAACTGCTGGTCGCTCGCCCTTCCCGGCCGTTGCTGGTCTCCACCAGGTGTCGGCGGCAGCTCCTCTAGGCTTGGTCCTGTCGGTGGTGTGGCTGGTCCGGTGACCGGCCAGCAGCCCCCCAACTGCTGGTCGCTCGCCTTTCCCGGCCGTTGCGGGTCTCCACCAGGAGTCGGCGGCGGCTCCTCTAGGCTTGGTCCCGTCGGTGGTGTGGCGGGTCCGGTGACCGGCCAGCAGCCCCCCAACTGCTGGTCGCTCGCCTTTCCCGGCCGTTGCGGGTCTCCACCAGGTGTCGGCGGCGGCTCCTCTAGGCTTGGTCCTGTCGGTGGTGTGGCGGGTCCGGTGACCGGACAGCAGCCCCCCAACTGCTGGTCGCTCGCCTTTCCCGGCAGTTGCGGGTCTCCACCTGGTGTCGGCGGCGGCTCCTCCAGGCTTGGTCCTGTCGGTGGTGTGGCGGGTCCGGTGACCGGCCAGCAGCCCCCCAACTGCTGGTCGCTCGCCTTTCCCGGCCGTTGCGGGTCTCCACCAGGTGTCGGCGGCGGCTCCTCTAGGCTTGGTCCTGTCGGTGGTGTGGCGGGTCCGGTGACCGGCCAGCAGCCCCCCAACTGCTGGTCGCTCGCCTTTCCCGGCCGTTGCGGGTCTCCACCAGGTGTCGGCAGCGGCTCCTCTAGGCTTGGTGCTGTCGGTGGTGTGGCGGGTCCGGTGACCGGCCAGCAGCCCCCCAACTGCTGGTCGCTCGCCTTTCCCGGCCGTTGCGGGTCTCCACCAGGTGTCGGCCGCGGCTCCTCTAGGCTTGGTCCTGTCGGTGGTGTGGCGGGTCCGGTGACCGGCCAGCAGCCCCCCAACTGCTGGTCGCTCGCCTTTCCCGGCCGTTGCTGGTCTCCACCAGGTGTCGGGGGCGGCTCCTCTAGGCTTGGTCCTGTCGGTGGTGTGGCGGGTCCGGTGACCGGCCAGCAGCCCCCCAACTGCTGGTCGCTCGCCTTTCCCGGCCGTTGCGGGTCTCCACCAGGTGTCGGCGGCGGCTCCTCTAGGCTTGGTCCTGTCGGTGGTGTGGCGGGTCCGGTGACCGGCCAGCAGCCCCCCAACTGCTGGTCGCTCACCTTTCCCGGCCGTTGCGGGTCTCCACCAGGTGTCGGCCGCGGCTCCTCTAGGCTTGGTCCTGTCGGTGGTGTGGCGGGTCCGGTGACCGGCCAGCAGCCCCCCAACTGCTGGTCGCTCGCCTTTCCCGGCCGTTGCGGGTCTCCACCAGGTGTCGGCCGCGGCTCCTCTAGGCTTGGTCCTGTCGGTGGTGTGGCGGGTCCGGTGACCGGCCAGCAGCCCCCCAACTGCTGGTCGCTCGCCTTTCCCGGCCGTTGCGGGTCTCCACCAGGTGTCGGCCGCGGCTCCTCTAGGCTTGGTCCTGTCGGTGGTGTGGCGGGTCCGGTGACCGGCCAGCAGCCCCCCAACTGCTGGTCGCTCGCCTTTCCCGGCCGTTGCGGGTCTCCACCAGGTGTCGGCGGCGGCTCCTCTAGGCTTGGTCCTGTCGGTGGTGTGGCGGGTCCGGTGACCGGCCAGCAGCCCCCCAACTGCTGGTCGCTCGCCTTTCCCGGCCGTTGCGGGTCTCCACCAGGTGTCGGCGGCGGCTCCTCTAGGCTTGGTCCTGTCGGTGGTGTGGCGGGTCCGGTGACCGGCCAGCAGCCCCCCAACTGGTGGTCGCTCGCCTTTCCCGGCCATTGCGGGTCTCCACCAGGTGTCGGCGGCGGCTCCTCTAGGCTTGGTCCTGTCGGTGGTGTGGCGGGTCCGGTGACCGGCCAGCAGCCCCCCAACTGCTGGTCGCTCGCCTTTCCCGGCCGTTGCGGGTCTCCACCAGGTGTCGGCGGCGGCTCCTCTAGGCTTTTTCCTGTCGGTGGTGTGGCGGGTCCGGTGACCGGCCAGCAGCCCCCCAACTGCTGGTCGCTCGCCTTTCCCGGCCGTTGCGGGTCTCCACCAGGTGTCGGCCGCGGCTCCTCTAGGCTTGGTCCTGTCGGTGGTGTGGCGGGTCCGGTGACCGGCCAGCAGCCCCCCAACTGCTGGTCGCTCGCCTTTCCCGGCCGTTGCGGGTCTCCACCAGGTGTCGGCGGCGGCTCCTCTAGGCTTGGTCCTGTCGGTGGTGTGGCGGGTCCGGTGACCGGCCAGCAGCCCCCCAACTGCTGGTCGCTCGCCTTTCCCGGCCGTTGCGGGTCTCCACCAGGTGTCGGCAGCGGCTCCTCTAGGCTTGGTCCTGTCGGTGGTGTGGCGGGTCCGGTGACCGGCCAGCAGCCCCCCAACTGCTGGTCGCTCGCCTTTCCCGGCCGTTGCGGGTCTCCACCAGGTGTCGGCCGCGGCTCCTCTAGGCTTGGTCCTGTCAGTGGTGTGGCGGGTCCGGTGACCGGCCAGCAGCCCCCCAACTGCTGGTCGCTCGCCTTTCCCGGCCGTTGCTGGTCTCCACCAGGTGTCGGGGGCGGCTCCTCTAGGCTTGGTCCTGTCGGTGGTGTGGCGGGTCCGGTGACCGGCCAGCAGCCCCCCAACTGCTGGTCGCTCGCCTTTCCCGGCCGTTGCGGGTCTCCACCAGGTGTCGGCGGCGGCTCCTCTAGGCTTGGTCCTGTCGGTGGTGTGGCGGGTCCGGTGACCGGCCAGCAGCCCCCCAACTGCTGGTCGCTCACCTTTCCCGGCCGTTGCGGGTCTCCACCAGGTGTCGGCCGCGGCTCCTCTAGGCTTGGTCCTGTCGGTGGTGTGGCGGGTCCGGTGACCGGCCAGCAGCCCCCCAACTGCTGGTCGCTCGCCTTTCCCGGCCGTTGCGGGTCTCCACCAGCTGTCGGCCGCGGCTCCTCTAAGCTTGGTCCTGTCGGTGGTGTGGCGGGTCCGGTGACCGGCCAGCAGCCCCCCAACTGCTGGTCGCTCGCCTTTCCCGGCCGTTGCGGGTCTCCACCAGGTGTCGGCCGCGGCTCCTCTAAGCTTGGTCCTGTCGGTGGTGTGGCAGGTCCGGTGACCGGCCAGCAGCCCCCCAACTGCTGATCGCTCGCCTTTCCCGGCCGTTGCGGGTCTCCACCAGGTGTCGGCCGCGGCTCCTCTAGGCTTGGTCCTGTCGGTGGTGTGGCGGGTCCGGTGTCCGGCCAGCAGCCCCCCAACTGCTGGTCGCTCGCCTTTCCCGGCCGTTGCGGGTCTCCACCAGGTGTCGGCGGCGGCTCCTCTAGGCTTGGTCCTGTCGGTGGTGTGGCGGGTCCGGTGACCGGCCAGCAGCCCCCCAACTGCTGGTCGCTCACCTTTCCCGGCCGTTGCGGGTCTCCACCAGGTGTCGGCCGCGGCTCCTCTAGGCTTGGTCCTGTCGGTGGTGTGGCGGGTCCGGTGACCGGCCAGCAGCCCCCCAACTGCTGGTCGCTCGCCTTTCCCGGCCGTTGCGGGTCTCCACCAGGTGTCGGCCGCGGCTCCTCTAGGCTTGGTCCTGTCGGTGGTGTGGCGGGTCCGGTGACCGGCCAGCAGCCCCCCAACTGCTGGTCGCTCGCCTTTCCCGGCCGTTGCGGGTCTCAACCAGGTGTCGGCCGCGGCTCCTCTAGGCTTGGTCCTGTCGGTGGTGTGGCGGGTCCGGTGACCGGCCAGCAGCCCCCCAACTGCTGGTCGCTCGCCTTTCCCGGCCGTTGCGGGTCTCCACCAGGTGTCGGCCGCGGCTCCTCTAGGCTTGGTCCTGTCGGTGGTGTGGCGGGTCCGGTGACCGGCCAGCAGCCCCCCAACT